>CABHPQ010144191.1:19844-40812 GCA_902168405.1 Peromyscus aztecus | reverse complement strand
TATTTCCTTAGGCAGAATAAAACACAACCTCTGTCCAGAACAGGAACAGAGTAAGGGTAAAACGCAGTTCAGTTACACAGTAAGAACAATAACTTACTTTAAATAATTAACAAGGTAAAGTTGGTCTTGAAAAATTCTTGGACTTAACTAGGATTAACTATAGGCAGGCAGGCTGTAAATTAAGTGGACGGTGTCAAAAACAATCAATGTCAGAATAAATGGGGCAGATTAACCAGTATGTAGATTTATAGTTGCTGAAAGAAAAACTAAGGTAGTTCTACAATATTGGGACAATGAAGTCCTGGGAAACCTAGGAAAATATAACCTTACATTTGTACAAAAAGGAATTGGTTGTTTTGGTTGTTTGTAACAAGGTCTTGTTATGTATCCCAGATTGATTGCAAATTTGTCATCTACCTGCTTCAGCCTCCCAAGAGCTACGATTACAGGGGAATGCCACACCAGGCCTGGCTAAACATATATTTGAAGTGACCACTCTTAGAACCATAATTAAGACATTTTTCAAAGGAGTAAGTGAAAAGGAAATGAAGGTCACAAGAATGCCCTTACAATCTAGGTCCAAGACTGTTGTAGAGATAAGAAACAGGAGGACGAACTCTGAGGAAATGTAGGTAAAGAGAAGGGTTATTTCAAGCTGTGATACTTACTTACGATGCACTAAGCAAGAACACTGTCAGAACCCTCAGCACTGAGATCACCAACCACAGTAGTGAGAGGTGAGCAATAGCCAGTAAAACCAGAAACAAACAGAGGTGGGTTTCATCTCCAACCCCTCCCCCAGCTTTCAAACATCATGTGTCTAATACAATTCCAAATCCCATCTCTCATTGCATGATGAGATTCTCAACAGAATAAGTGATTTAACATGTTTGCTAGTTACTAAGAAGCAGCACCTATATAACTTCATTCTCATGTTCAATGTTGAACTGTTTTTTTCTTTACCATTAAAGACTTTCTAGTATGTCTTTTAGTCATTTTAATAAATCAAATCTATGTGATATTCCATATTAAACCTATTTTGAATTTATTCTTGCATTTCTAGGTGATGTGTAAAATGGTAAAATATTGAAATTTTACTATAATTTTCAAAATTAAAAAAAAAATCTTAGCCAAGTGGTGGTGGTGCATGTCTTTAATCCCAGGCAGAGACAGGCATATCTCTTTGAGTTCCATGCCATCCTGGTCTACAGACTTGAGTTCCAAGCCAACCAGGAGGGAGATCTCTTTACATACTGACATTTGATCATGATATGTTTTCATGTAAATACATGATCATTCAATTTAGTTCTTGCATTCTAGACTTTGCACTGGGACTGCTCCTCCAGTCAAGTCTATCCAAATACCCTCAAACCTGTACTTGCTATATGAGCAGTGTGTGTGTGTGTGTGTGTGTGTGTGTGTGTGTGTGTGTGTGGTATCTTTGTGTGTACAGGAGCGAGAGAGGACACCCATGGAAGCCAAAAGTCATCAAATCCCCTGGAGCTGGAGTTATAGTGGTAGCCCAATGTGGGTGGGTACTGGGACTAAACTCTGGTCCTCTGCAAGGGAAGCAATAGTTCTTAACTGCTGAGCCATCTCTCCAGATAGTTATCCTCACCAGTGGATGTGAGACTGAAATTAAACAGTATGAGTGTGCTTACCCACCTTCCACCTTGAGGGTTGAGAAACAATCAGATTTAATATCTGACTTTATATACTGAAAGCATTCACTTAAGGTTTTTAATAATCCAATATTTATTTTTAGTTGTGTAACATTTTATTTCAGAATTTTATTTTTGATAAATTTTTAATCCAAATCATTAATTTTTATAAAAAAAACATCTGAGAGAATAAATGTTAAAATTATTTCTGTTGTCCCATCCACTCCAACTTCTGTTTCTTGCTTCAAGGAAGTTATTTTTAACCCTTCAAGGTATTTTTGTCTCATTGGTACTAAGAAAGAAACCACCACTATAATAGGAGATGAAATTTGATCGATGACATTTAAAGGCACAATATCAGAAAACGAGCTGATGGGGACAACTGACTAGTTCCACTCCAAAGGCAGCATCAAGATATATGAGAAAGACCTGGAGGTAAACCCAGCTGTTAAGGCTGGCAGACATGCATGGAGCTTAGGTTCATGATGGGGAGTCCAAATTGCTACTAGAACTGATATCACCAAAAGATCTCATTATCATTTTGCAAATTACAATTTATAAATCATAACTATTGAAACAACACTAGAAAGAAATGAATCCAAGTTCACTAACAGTTAAGAAAATTGACTTACATATGATTAGATCTTCTTCCTCTATTTGTTTTCTTTCCTATGACTGGAGTGCCAAAATGCTCAGGGTTGGTGAGTGGGAGCTGGTCTAGTGTCTGTGGGTGAAAACACAAACCCATCAAAAGTTATTACTTCTTCATTTTAAACCAAACCAGTGAAATATGCTCATATTTTGAAATTAATTTTTTCTCTCAAAGAAGGCTACATCTTTCCTAATCAAAGAAAATTCTAGCTTCAAAGCTTTAGAATAAAGATGAATGAGTCCATACTTGGAGAGGGGAAGAAGAGAGGGGAAAAAAAAGCCCTAGCTGCCTGTCTAGAAGATTCACTAAGGCCACACACACCCAAAAATCACTAAGATACAAAACAACCAATAGCTTACCCAAAACACACATATGAAGTAGATTCCTACTTATAAGGGTTAATTCCTGGGATGAGGCCAATCACAATCACAATCAAAAATTTTCCTTGCCCACAGCAAATCAGAATTCATTAAAAAAAATTGTAACAAGTAACTGAAACAAAATTAACCATCAAGATAAGCACCAGTAGCTGGAAAGGGGGCTCCAAAGATATAATTTGTCAAATGTTTTCTGCCTTAAATCTTTTCTAAAGAAAATGATTAAAATATGACTTTTACTATAATTTCTTGTTTTCCTTTTAATCTGCAGCACACAATATAAGTGCTATTATGAAAATGAGTATCCTTCCTTGATATTAACTACACATCACACCAGAATGCACTTTTCACAAGCTTCTCTTGTCCTTTTTTCAGCCTTTATTTCCTGAAAGTATATCTAAAAACCTAAGGTAGCACTTCAAAGACACTACCTTAATTAACTTTGACCCTTTGATGATCAGTGTTGACAATGTGTCTATTTTCTTTTCAACACACACACTTTTTTTCCCTCCCTTTCCCACCAACAGAATGCTTGCTGTTAGGAGATAGTTTTCTGAGTGCTGGGGAAATGATGGATTCCTGGGAAAATTGTAGAAGATAAAAACAAGGCTGAGGAACTTAAAGTAAGATTTCTTAAAGTTACATATTAGAGTATTATAAAAAGAGTTATCTATGATAGGGCAGAGCACTTGCTGAGCATGCACAAGGACCTAGGTTTGATCCTGAGCACCCTGCAAGAGAACCCAAATAAAGGGAAAGGAATACACAGATGTAGGTTGCATTCCCTTCTATATACTCTCCTTACCAAGCCTTAATATTGTAAAATTATAAAATATTTCTCACTGCTTAACTAATATTTTTCCCCTCTAGGAGAGGGTAAGCTACTCAAGTAGAAACACTCATGTCCACACAGCTCATCAGTGTCCTTAGCACAGCACTGGCACATAGGAAGTAGTTAAAGCATCACACCCCTATTATCCTAACTTCCCTTCAGTAAAACATAAATCAAAGTGTATACCTGCAAAGACACAGAGAAAACACCCTCCCTGAAGGCACCATACACATGTAGCTCCTGTTCATACTATTTCGGCCTATACCTGACTTATGAATCCAGCTTCAAATTTGCTTTTTTTCTTCTTTTTATTTTATTTTGAGACAGAGTTTCTCTGAGGAGTACTGGTTGTCCTAGAACTTACTCTGTAGACCATGCTGGACTAGAACTCAGAGATCCACCTGCTTCTACCTCCCAACTGCTGTGATTAAAGATATGTACCTCCATCTGGCTTAAATTATTCTGATAAAAGAAAAACTATTATATTAGATATTTCTTTACACCAAGCCTTCATCAGGTGAAAAGTCAGGGTTTTAAGACCTCATATTCACTTACTAGCAATAACTGGATATGTGATCTAAAACTCATAAATGCAGAAAGGGTATTTCATCATGTCACTTTCCCCAAAGTAGTCTGACTTCTTGTATATAACCCCTCAAAAGCTGGGTATGCTGGTACAAAGCTGTAATACCAGCACTTGGGAGAAATGGAAGAGGTTCATGCCACAAGTTCAATATATGCCCAGGCTACAAAGAGAGCAACTAGAAAAAGCCAACACAACAACAAACCTATAAAACGAAGCCAAACTGTGATGGCACATACCTACAATTCTAGCACTTTAAGAAAGCTTTGAGGAGATAAGGCAGAGAAGATCAGAATTTCAAGATCATCCTCAACTAACTAGCAAGTTCAAGGTTAGTCAGTGATGCATTGAGAGACCTTGTCTCAAAAGAACAAAAAAACAAAACAAACAAAAACCTCTCCTTCAAATACAATCCAATAATTATTTACTGAAGGCTCTTATATAGAAAACACTGCTGGGAAAAGGAGGAATCACCAAGAAAAGAAAATGTGGTTTTTCCCCATAAAACAGTTTAAATTTTATATAGGGGAAGTAAGTAACAAAAAGATCACAAAGCAAGAGTACTAGAGGAAAAGTCCAAAAAAGATAAAGGATGAAGTGGATCTAATTTGGGCAAAAAGCCCATATTATACAGCAGAAAGCATTTCTGGTAGCCTTAAGAGAAGATTCTAGCAAGTGGAGAGGATCTGGGCTCAACAGAAACCAAGACAAGAGAGTACAAGCCACAGTCTGGAAACATCAAGCAGTCTAAAAGTGGTGGACTCTGAGAAATTTAAAATATAAATGAGGATTCAATCGTTGAAGGAAGCTTAAGTATTTTAAAAACGAAACATGGTCTAACATATGAGTAAATAATACTAAAGTGTCCCATAACAAGCATTCTTTTAAACAAAGAGGACAAAGATATGACAGTTCGGTTACACTGTGTATCAGTCACTTTTGACAGAATGAACTGGACCACCCATCATGCTATATTGTGATGCTCACTCAAGTTTCTGAGTTCAGATCCTTGGCCCAGCTTTCAAGTAAAGAGCTGGCTTTGGTGCTAAAAAGTGCCAGTCTGAGTAGTTCAGTCCATCAGTCTCCTAACCAATTAATTAGGGGTGATCAACAACAGTAATCGCGGATAAAGCAGAGAATGTGACAATGTACGTAAGTCACTCAGCAAAGCCTGTGGTAGACACATGCACTGCATTCCGTCTAACAAGTGCTTAGCTCCCTCCTGTGCAGGCACTACAGCAGGAACTGTGATCAAAGCATGAGGACGATAAGTCACCCACTCTTGTGATACACGCTACCTAGAAGGCAAACTCAAAAACAAATAAGTAGAACATACACTTTCATGTCAGAGAACGACTAACATTATGAAAAAGGAGAAAACAATGTAAAAAGATAAAGAGGGTGGTTTTAGAAGGGGCAGCCAGACAAAGCTACAGCAATGTCAATATGAAGAAGTTCCTGATTACTTGTCATCTTTATAGCCTTCCACTCTTCTTAAGTATTTTTATTAATTCTTAAGAAGCCTTTGAACTCTTATACAACCTGAGCGGGATAATAAGCCAGACACTTCTTTCTCATAATTACTTACAAATTACATAAAGCTATAAAGAAAGTCAGGCATAGTAGGATACGGAAGCAAGAGAATTATGAGTTCAAGGCCAGAATCTATTTAAAAAAAAAAAAAAAAAAAAAGAGGCAGCTTCAAGGAAAAGTACTGAAATGCTTTAAACAACAAAGAAAATAAAATCTGGTGTTCGAACTCAGGGCTTTCAACACAGTTCACAGATGACATCATAACAACACTAAAGTACTCAGGAATTTCCTAATTAACAGGTTTGTTAGCTGAATTGAAAAAGAAGAACTTTACTCCCTCCATACAAAATATTTTAAGTCAGATATAGTGGTGGGCTTTAATCCTAGTACTCAGGAGGCAGAGGCAGGTGGATTCTGTGAGTTTGAGGCCAGCCTGGTCTACACAGTGAGTTCCAGGACAGCCAGAGCTACATAGTTAGACCATGTCTCAAGAAAAAGAAAACCCTGTAGATATATTCATTCACTGCAATCACTTACTTCACTTTCAGCAAAATGCCTCTCTCCTTTCAGGCATAACGAAGATCGTCTCAGAGTCTTCTCATCTCCATCATCGAAAACTGTGCAAGGAGGTAAGAATGGAAGCAACTGAGAAACTTTTCTAAGATTAATAAGATGATGTCAAAAATCATTAAATTTTTCTAAGTGAAAATAGTCCCATTTTTAAGAATTACATTTGGAATTCGGTTCACATTTCATGTTTTTTAACAAATAACTTTAATTATAGTTATTAGTTTGCTGTTTCTAGCAAAACATCTTAAATATAAATATTTATATATATTATATACACACACACACACATGTGTGTGTGTATGTATGTATGTATGTATATATGTGTGTGTGTCTTGGGTCAGTGAAATGGCTCAGTGGATAAAGGTACTTGCTGCCACACTTGGAAGACCCAAATTACAGTAGAACAGAGAACTGATTCCTACAGGTTGTCCTCTAACCTCTATATACATGCTATAGCACACATTCTACCACCATGCCGCGCCCCCCTTCACACACACACACACACACACACACACACACACACACACACACACACACACAAATAAATAATCTGAAAACTCCTTGAAGTAGAAAACACACACACAAAAAGGTGGCATTTCAAGAGGAAATCATTTAAATACTCATTAATCTCTCTCAAAATGGTAAAGAAAGAAAAGCAAGTCTTCCTGCTGGTAGACACCCATGGATTTACCTCAGATACGGGAAGCTCACAAATTTATATACCATCGGTCCCCTCCCCTGAAAAAAATACCCACAACTACATTACAGTAAGGTTCCTCAATGGGGATCTCCACCCAAGAAAGACTCCTTCCCAGTTGTCAAAATCAAAACTGTTCCCAGATATTGCCAAATGTTCCCCAAGGTGGCAAAACTATGACTTGTTGATTTAAGGTACTACTATGACTGATAAAGGTATTAACTTATTTGACTGTGATAACTGTGTCACAACTTGAAAATTACTGAACATACAGAACACATGTCTATTTTATGATACGAAGAACTTCAAGAAACCCTATATTCCTTAGAAACCCTGGACAGAGTACAGTTATTTCAAATAAAATTATCAGGTCTGAATTTCAAATTTTGTGTGTGTGTGTGTGTGTGTGTGTGTGTGTGTTTCCTAGTTCATCACTGGGATGAAATACCATGACCAAAAATAACTTGTTGAGGAAAGGGTTTATTTGACTTACATTTCTAACTTCTACATTATAGTCCATCATTGAAGGAAGCAGGACAGGAATTCAAAAAGGGCAAGAATATGAAGGCAGGAGCTGATGCAAAGGCCATGGAAGGGGTGCTGCTTACTGGCTTGCTTCACTTCGCTTGCTCAGCCTGCTTTCTTATAGAAGCCAGAACCATGAGACTAGGAGTGACCCCATCCATAATGGGCTGGGTCCTCCCACATCAATTACTAAGTAAGGAAATGACTTACAGGTATTTATCTTCTCAAGGTATTTTCTTAGTTGAGGCTCCCTTCTCTCCAATGACTCTAGCCTGTGTCAAGTTTACGTAAAACAAACTAGCACAATGTGTATGTGTGTACACTTGCATGCATATGTCACAGACAGATCAGAGGACAACTTGTACAAGTTGGTTCCCTCCTTCCATCATGTAGATACCAGAGATTTAACTGTGGTGGTTCAGGTTTGATGGTGAATATCTTTATTCAGAAGACCACTTCACTGACCCTCAACACTAGGAAAGCTGAGACAAGAGGCTTGTGAGTTGAGGCTAACCTGGGCTACACATCCTGATACACAACACACACACACACACATACACACACACACACACACTCAGCTTGATAAAAATTTCAAAGGACTAGTGACATTAGTCTGACAAGGACTGGGGAAACACACTCATACACTGACTATGGTAATCTTCAAAACAGGCATGCAGTTTTCACTCAAGTTAAAAAGCCCATGTCCCTTCAACCTCTATTTACTCCTTAGTGCACAAGAAAATATTAGGATGATATGCACACACTGGACAATCATTCACCACTGTAACAGCAAGACTGGCAGAACTAAAAAGAATGAGAGTATATCCAGCTACTAAAAGAAATTCTGTTATACAACAGGTTGGGCAGATACCACAACTGAGCTCTGGACTTAGAAATGATAAAGATGGAGAAACAATTTCTTTAACATATATGTTGAAGTGAAAAATAGAAATCCAATTACATACTCTATATACTAAATAATTTCAAATTATATGTACATATATACAACTTAGAAACCAATACTAGTAACAGCATCTATGGCATTAGTAAAGGAAATTTAATCCAGGAAATCTGGCTTTATCTGCACTGTTGTAACATAAATTTCGTATAAATAAAAATGAATATTTAATAGAAAATTGTCTTACCTACAGTGTACCAACTTGCATCTGTCAGTTTATTGATAACAGCTTCCTGATAGGCACCATCAAGATTCTTCACTTCCACAATAGCTCCTACCTAAAATATTATTTAAATATTAGAAAAACTTTTTAAAGACAAATGAACCAAAAGGCAATAAGTAACAACACCAAACCTTGTTTGTGTTTTTTTTTTTTTTAATGAATACATGGTGATGAATGAAACAGCTACTGGCTTGATCTGTGTTGAAGATGCCTGTAGTTTTACTGACAATACTTTCCTACCTATCATCAGTGAAAATGTCCATATACTGGGTAAGGTAAATATATCAAAGTGTTACTAAGAAAGTAGTTTTGCCCCCATAGGCCTGTAAAAGGGTAGTGAGAACTCCCAGGGGTCATTACAGTGTGCTGAGTAGCACTGCCTGTGAAAAAAACTATCTTTCCTCCATCCTTCCACCTTTCTTTCAAGGAAGCTAATGATGGATAGAGGTAATCAAAAAAGTCCTGAGCTCCCTTTGAGGGTTAGACTGTCCCCCCTGCTGACAGCCATTTACAGTACTTTCTACCTCATCATAAAAATGCTGGTATTTACACTTGCAAAGTATTTAGAGTGACGATTAAACAGCTTTGGTGGTAGATACCTATGGGCCTGTGTGTGCCAGAACAAGGCAAGCCAGTAAAGAACAATGGTGCTATATCTAGAAGGCAGGCATAGGCTTGTGTACTGAGAATCCAAAGAGCACATCTTCTCAACCACAGGCTGTGAACCTGTCTGAATCTTGGCGCTGACATTAATGCTTATAAAACTGTAGTCAAATTACTTCCTTCCTTCAGTTTCCTCTTCTATAGAGCTGTTCTCAAGACTAAGAAAATACTAGATACAAAAAGACTTGACATACCACTAGCACACATTAAGTGCTAAGCAGGTGGAAGCTAAAGTTATAACTGTATATGCCTTTGTCCTCTGGTCCTTGCAAGCGACAAATGAGTACATCAAATGTTAAAGATGATGCCTATACAATAGAAATGATGGGAAATTGTTTTTACAAGTCAAGAGTTAATAATAAAAAATTCTTTTTAACTGAAGAGTTTTAGAAGTCCACAGTAGCAAGTAATATATTTTTTCTGCAAAGATCTACAAAATGTTTCTTCACTCTTCTTAGTATTCCCTAGGATTCCTCAAGCCCAGACAGTGGGCAATTTCATACACAGTGGTTTCCTGGCAAACAAGAAGGTAAAGGAACATCTATCCCACTAGTGAATGAAAAACAAACAGGTCAACCTCCCAGTTACCCTCCAAAGATTTAATCTGCCAGCAGATGGCTCCAAAATCAAGAGCGCTGAATTTTGTTTTAATTTTCTCACTTTTTAGAGCCTAGCACTTATATCTTACACCTCTTATTCCTGGAAAACCCATTCATGCAGTGAATGAAAACCTGTATGAAAGCAGTCACTGCTTCCTTGATGTTCATTTCATTTTTAAAAAGATTTTGCTATCATTTCAGATATGATTTAGCATTAAATATATTCCAATTAGGGGAAACTATATATCGAATTAATAATGATGAATAGCCAATGAATTAAAAGGCAAAAGATCAAGTATCAGTCTCCAAACAAAATTAAAGATAATGACTCACCTTCAGTGGGCCTTTTATGTGGTCATCCTGAACTTCCACTGTTGAAGAATCATGTCTAAAGGTCACCTAGAAAATATGAATCCAATTAATCACATACACACACACACACAAAAAAAAACAATATTAGTTCATCTATGTACAAATAACACAAACTAAATAAAGATCCCCAGTCTAAATAAGAGGCCAAACACTAAATGGATTAATAGAAAACTTGTTTAAATAGATTTTCTTTTCAAAATGTGAGAGACACGACACCTACAAGGCTGGGTGTTCTACCTATCATACTGTATTCTATCACTTATTATAACTTTAGCTCTACAACTTTTGTCTGTAAAATTTGAGGAAAAGAAGATGTAACGACCTTAACTCTATGGGGAATTGTATCATTTTGTGAAGGGCTAATTTAATATAAGCACTGGCTATAAACTTGCTTTTTCTATTGTTTTGTTTGGAATCACCACCACCACCACCCACCTGCAGACAGGGTTTCTCTGTGTAGCTCTGGCTGTCCTCAAATTTAAGAGATCTGCCTGCCTCTTGCCTCCCACTGTCCAGCTTTGTTTTGGATTTTTTGAGGCACCATCTCATTATATGGCGCAGCCTGGCCTCAGGCTCCTTATCCAAAAACTACAGGTGTGTACTACCACACCCAATGGGCAGAACAGTTACTCAGAACTAAGTATCAGATTCAAGGATCACATTTAATATCCAAGGTCATGGATAGTACGTAGCTCAGAGGCAAAGAACTTGACATAGAAAGCCCTTGACTCAATCCCCAGCATGGAGAAGAGACACAGGAGCACCCCTCAAAACTCTATTCCCCTTTTGTTGAAAAGAAAACCAATGAACAGAAAGTCTAAATGGCCCAGAATCATAGAATTAAACATGATAGAGCTAAGATTCAAACATTGCTAATTTTCCCCAGGATTTTCTATACTTCGTATCAATCAGTACCACGGAAAACAGAGAATAATAAGTTAAAAATAAATTTTTTAAAAAGATAGATCTCATTACATACCCCAGGATATCCTAGAACTCCCTATGTAGACCAGGGTGGCCTAAAAATCAGAAATCTGCTTTCCTCTGCCTTCCAAGTACTGAGATTAAAGCCACTAAGGCCAGAAAAAAAAAAAAAAAGCTTAATTAGCTGGTAAAAAGCATCACAGAGCCAGGTTTGGTAATGCATGCCTTTAATCCCGTAAGAGAATCTCTGTGAGTCCAAGCTCAGCCTGGTCTACACAGCAAGTTCCTGAACAGCCAGAATTACACAGAGTCTCTGTCTCAAAAACAAACAAACAAACAAACAAAAAAAAAAAGGTACCATATTTAATACTGACATTTTCTTGAGCGCTATACAAAAGAATTCCTTAATAAGTGATGCATAGCCAGGTGGTGGTGGGACACGCCTTTAATCCTAGCACTCAGAGGCAGAAGAAGGTGGATCTCTGTGAATTTGAAGCCAGCCTAGTCTACAGAGCAAGTTCCAGGACAGCCAGGGCTACACATTGAAACCCTGTCTCAAACCCCTCGCAAAAACCTGATGCATTAGCATGTTCTTTAGTAGAGTGTTGTGGTCAACAGGGAACAAGCTCACTCACAAACCAACGATGGAAAGAGATTTTATATTATACAGCATCCCACACATTTTAGTGTCACACAAAAGCAGCACTAAGATTAAATCTTAACACTAGAATCCCAACATCTTCAGATAATATTTGGTGTGGAATAAATGTCCAACAGATTGAAGCTGATGTAAAGAAATGTATCACCAAATCTGCTTAAAATGTATTCACTTTGTTTGAGACAGGGTGTCTCTATGTAGCCCTGACTATCCTGGAACTCCCTATATAGACCAGGCTGACTTAAAAACACAGAGATCTGCCTGCCTCTGCCTCTGCTTCCCAAGTGCTGGGATTAATGGCGCATGCCACCACTGCCCAGCTTGATAAATGGGTTTTTCTTCATCCCTAGGATGGTGGTGACAAATAACTAGGTGCTCAGGAACCAGAAGTATACAATGCCAGAGAGAACAGGAAAAGTCACTGTAAGAGCACCCACCTAACCACATTAACAAAGCAACTCCAGGACCAGCCTGTGAAAAGGAAGAGATGGTATCCCAGATGAGCATCCTTTGTGTTCATGGTTAATTTAGAGGCCTTATTACAGTTTTTAGCCAGAATAGAAATCAGAATTGCCCAGGAAGCTTTAACACATGCTTAAGAGAGACACTCAGGCATCAAGTACAGAACTCTTCTGGGGAAATATCATACCTCTTCCACTTGGTCAATTATTCAAATTAATGTTTGCATGGTTATCTGCTCATCTACAATGTACACTCTCCTTCCATCTAACAGAGTCCCCTGAAAGGTCATGCCACCCAGTACATTACTAGCAAGTGAGTAGGTACCCATAACACTAAGCTGTCTCACTGGTCCTCAGTTTTCACTGTCCTGAATTTTCCAAATATAAAGGCATCTTTCTTCTATTAAACACACACAGTCATTCATTCACTCATTCATCTACCCACACTTTGTACTGTTATCTTCAAACTGCTTAGGGCAGGCAGGTGTTCCATCACTAGGCTCCAAATCTAGTCCCTTTCACCTGTTTTTGAAATGGAGAATCTATGTTCTCCAAGCTGGTCTCCAACTCCTAAACTGAAATGATCTTCCTGCCTCCGCCTTGGAAATAGTTGGGACCAAAGGTGCACCTCACCAGGCTTATGGCAATTCCCTAAAATGAAAGCAATTAAATTTACATCTGTCCATTAACTGAGCCAAAACTCAAGTGCTTCAGAGAGATTTTTTTCCAAAAAGGCATAGGGCCAAGTGTCAGGTGGCATACACCTGCAATTCCAACACTTAGAAGGTTGCAGCTTGAAGCCTGCTGTGATTTTAAGGCCAGCCTAGGCTATATAGCAAGACTGTCTCAAAAAAATGAGGAGGGGAGAGAAACAAAAGAAAGATGGGCTGGAGATATGGCTCCATAGTAGGTAGAATACTTGCCTAGGATTCCCAAGGCCCAAGACTCCATCCTAGAATCACAAAAAGGGCGGTAGGATGTTACAGAGGGAAACATATAGCCCTGGCTGGCTAGAAACTTGATATGGAGACCAGGATGGCCTCTGCCTCCTGAGGACTAGTATTTAAAAAGGAATGTACCACTATGCCTGGCCATCATTTTCATAGAATAAACCTAAAGAATCCAATTAGATAGTTTCTAAGATCCTTCCCAACACTAAAATAGCAACCCAAAAGAACCAAATCTTCAGTGAATTTGCTTATCAGCTGTGATAAGCAAGTTTTATTCCAATTTGAACATTTTTAAACCACAAATATTGTTTAGTTTGGGAATGGTTTTATAGCCACCACTTTTAAAAACTCATTTTGTACAAAAACAATTTTTAGATTTTTAGACTTCAATTATCAAATATTTAAAGACTATTAAATGACAAATAATACTGTACCTTGACTTTGACAAGTCTTTTTGCAGTCTTGATCTTGGCTTCACAAAAGGCTCCTCTGTATTTGGCACTCACATCAGTGCCCACTGTCAAATAGGGAGGCTCATCGAGGGCCTAAAAATGCAAAGAAATAGAACCTGATTTAAACTGCTTAACTTTTCCCTATAATTAGGCTTCAGAATACATCTAATCTTGTTACAGCAGTTTAAATTAGAATAATGAAATGTACTTTAAACAAGCAACCTATAAAATACTATGAATTAAAAATAATAAAATGTGCATCATATTAATTAAATGTACCTCATGTAAAATAAAAAGACATTTTTCCTGTTAAACATATATGGTTCATAAGATCACTTACAGATGCAGCTTTCTATTTAAGGTTCCCACTGCTCACTTGTGGTTTTGATTTTACTGGTTCTAATCTGGCTGCTTTGATTTTTACAGTAGGCTACATTTCTGCACTGGATCTTACATTCATCAATTCAATAGCCAAAGGAAGATTATGTAATCAGCTTTTCCCAAAACTGTTTTATAAGTACTAACAGCCCAAGATGTTCACCAAAAAGAGGCAGCAAGTTTGAAAAAAATCCATTATTGAATAATCCATGTCCTCTTTTAAAAATTCATAAATAAGCTAAAAGCCCTACAATAAAGACAAATATTCAAAATTTTCAGCATGTCCCAATCTATTTGTCCAAACCCCTTTCCTCTTAACATCATCAACACCCTCCAGAAATCCCAAAAAGCATGCAGTACAAAATACTGCCATAAGCACAAGAACTTAGGTCACCTGCAGCATAGAGACTTCAATCTAAGCTCATCCCTAATGTTTCAGCTAATGAACAAGAAACAATCCATCTCAAGAGAATACAGAGATTCCAATGTTACAATCAAGTGCTTGCAACTCTATCTAAAATATCTACCATGGCATTCAGCTCTGGCTACAATTAGGCATACATGTGCCCCACGATAGCTAGGAAGGCAGCCCAACATACCAATATAATTTGTAGATGACAACATCTTGTCTAAATGTCAAAAAGTTGGACACGAACTTAAAAAAAAATTGTCTATGGCCATACTACACCCAATCTTGCCTAATCTTGAAAGCTAAACAGGTCAGGCCTGGTTAGGACTTGGATAAGAGACTGCCTGGGAATACAGTGTACTGTGGGCTATACATAAATATAAGTGAGTGAATGAATGAATGAATGAATGAATGAATGAATGAATGGACAGACGGACAGACAGACAGACAGATAGATAAATGAGTTAAGTAAGATCTCACTATATACAACCCAGGTGGGCACTGAATTCAAGAACAACTTTTCTCAGCCTCTTGAGCAGAAATTACATGCATGTATCACAAAATGTTTTGTATTGCTGTTTGTTCTTTGAAACAGGATCTCTGAACCTATGAAGCCCTGGTTTGCCTGGAAATAGCTATGTAGACCAAGCAGACCTCAAGCTCACTGATAGATCCACCTGACTCTGACTCTGAGTGCTGGGATCAAAGATATGTCCACCATGCTCAGCCTAAAAAAAGTTTTGTTTTTTAATATCAAATCAAGCATATACTTAAATTTTTAAAAAATATTTTAGTGTGCATAATAAGTTTGTACCACATTTGTGAAGATCTGAGGAACGTTTGTGGGAGTCAGTTATTCTCTTCCAGTATGTGGTTCCAGGTCACAAGACTTGGCAACAAGCATCCCTACCAATATGCTTTCTTAAATTAGATGTCTATTAGTAAAGCAGTACATTTAGGATGTATTAAGAGTGAAGAATCACTTCTTCATTGTTCTTAATGTTTTAGTGTTAACTACAACTTGGTAACTTTATGTTGCTTTTTACATATTTTTTATTATTCATTTTTATGTGTTTGGACTACATGTATGTCTGTGCACTACATGTGTTCAGTGGCCGTGGAGGCCAGAAGAGGATGCCAGATCCCCTCAGACTGGACTTACAGATAGCTGTGAGACACCATGTTGGTGCTGGGAATCAAACCCCAGTCCTCTGGAAGAGCAGCCAGTATTCTTAATCATCTATCTCCTTTATGTTGCTCTTTAAAGGTTCACAAATGCGTATCTCCTACCCACCCATCTTAGCCCTCTTAAAATATCATTTTCCTTGGCCAAACTCCATACAGGATGGATTTAGTGGCTTTATTTTACAAAGAATAAGGAACGGGAAGGGTGTCAATCTTTTGTAATAATCATTAAAGAATACACATATGAAATCATCACATTGTGATGTGATCTTGTGATCTTATATACCATCTTTATCAATTAAGTATTTTCAAATTAGGAAAAAACTTTAAGGAAACTTCAATTCATTTTGTGGTTAAGCAGTTAGGAAGGGACAGTCTTCATGACCATATCACAACTACTCTCCACAACCCACAACTTTTATTAGCAATGCATCCTTCCTCTTCTACTAGCCAGTAACATTCATTTCATTTCAGAGTGAAAAAGTATATAACTAAATTAAAACTAAAAAGGGAACCCAAACTATAAGCTACAGAGTAAGTCAATAAAAGCTACCCAATTGGTCATGGGGAGATGACTCAGTCGGTAAAGCAACTGACACCCTAGCACCACCCTAAGTAGAGATCCAAAAAATCCACATGCAAAGTCTGGTGTAGAGGTGTGTACCTGCAACCCAAGCCTTAAGAAGATGATGTTCCTGAACTTACTGGTCAGCCAGCCTACCAAAATTGATGTGCTTCAATTTAGTAAGAGACACAGGCCCAAAAATTAAGATGGAAACAATGGAGACACCAGGTGTCAACCACAGGCCTCTACACACACAAGCACACAGCACTCATCACACACACATAGTGCTTCATATCTGTATCTACACAAAAGTAAATATTTCAGAAGTAAACTTTGGGAGCAAGTAAGATGATTTGATGTGTAAAGATGCTTACACCAAGCCTCACCACCTAAGTTCAATCCCCATGACCCATGGAATAAGAAAAAACAAACAAACAAAAAGCCTCCCCCAAGTTGTTCTCTGACCTCCACAGGTACACCATGGTATGTGCACGCACGAGACACACACACACACACAATGTATTTTTAAAAAAAGAGGCACACACCTTTAATCCCAGCACTCAGGAGTTAGAGGAAGGTGGGGGTCTCTTTGAGTCTAGGCCAGTCTGGTCTACAGACCAAGTTCCAGGACAGCCTTGAGTACACAGACAAACCTTATCTTGAAAAACAAACAAACAAACAAACAAACAAACAAACAAAGGTTTTTTGGTTTCATTTTGTTTTTTAATAGCAGTCCCCATGGGTTGGGGTTAAGTATCACCTCTATTTTGCACATCACAGCTATTTTCTTCTCATCAGTATCACTGAGATGAAAAGTGAATAGAGCCAGCAGACAAATTTAGGCCTGGTGATGTCACATCCAGTCCAAGTGTGTGTGTGTGTGTGTGTGTGTGTGTGTGTGTCCATCCAAACATACGAATACATAACTAAACAACATTTTGCAAAAGGGTCTTCTGGCAGACTTTTAAATTTTAAGCAGACCTCTGAACAAAACATAGTATTAAGAATTTCAAATACTGCTAGTATATTTTCATTGACAATCACATCAAATATTAGCACTATTTCAACCAGTCTACTCAATATATCATTGAACTGAAGCTGAAGGAAGGATGTCTCCACACTAAGCCCATACCATATCCTCACCAATTAGAATCTACACTAGCAGCAGAAAAGTGTTTAATTCTTAAAATATTAAGGAAGTTCATTTTTTTTAAGTTCTATTTTCTTTCCTTCAAGTTAAAACTCAATAAAAGAAGTTAAGCTGCATATAAGGTAACAACTCTTAGAACAATACACGCAAATGGAAAACAAATATAATCCTAAAACAAAGACACGGGCTGGGTAGGGATAACCTGTTAGGAAAAGCAATGACCCATGTTTTGTTGGCATTCTGACTCTATTCCCTCCACCTCTTTTATTCTTTCTAAGATGGGATCTCCCTATGTAGCCTGGAGCTTGTGGTCCTTCTGCCTCAGGCCCCATGGGTGCTACAAGTACAGACTTGTGCAATATACCCATCTTAATCCTATTTCCTTTGCATCACTGTAGGCAAGTTACTTTCTGTTCATAAATTCTCCTTTGGTTTAAGTGTCCAAATGTTAAGTATATCTGTCTAATAATTCCACAGACACAAAGGTTACAAAGATGGTCAAAATTTTTGAGCTACTTTGAGATATACCTAATCATCTAGAAGTAAAGCTACATAACCAGGATTGTTAAATAGTATCCAAACTATAAATTCAATTATCTAAAGATACCCAAGTCACATCTCTAATTGGTATGGTCAGACTTTCATAAGTAATGTTAGCAGAGACAGTAATCATGGGATATGTCATTAGTTTGCCATTTGCTAAACTAGCCAGTAGACTTGATTAAGTACACAGACCTTCATAGCACCAAGTCAAGGTCCTAATCCCAGATAATAACTGAGTGAGTTACTTTACTAAACCTATGTAGCCTTTAATTTGCATATCATAAAAATAAAGGCATTATCAGTAAGGACTAAGGCCTAAAGTAGTTAACTACTAAAAAATATCATTATGAAGCTCTCCATGTGGATAAATCAGAAATTACATCAATACAAACTCACATGTGACTACCTCCTTTTTAACTTTGTAGTATTCCAGAGGCAAACCTCACTTGAAATGATTGCTCACCATAATTTGGTGAAAATTCAAGCTGAATCACTTTGCTCACTTGGTCAACTAGTATCAATCAATACCAGTCAAAATTCGGTACTTTTTAGTACTAAATCTAATAATAAAGTTCAAGATAATTGATGATATGTATAATATGACTTTAAAGTGTTATTTCTCCACTTCCAGCAGTACAGAACTAATCAAAGATCATATTATAAGCAGAATAACATATACAATAACAACAGTAATTTGGTATGTGAATGAAAATAATCTGATCAAAGTCTGTTTCAAGGGAAAGATGTCACAAGTCATGGCAATGCACACCTTTAATCCCAGCACTCCAGAGAGACAGATATGTCTCTGGGTTTAAGGCCAGGCTAGTCTACAGAGTGAGTTCCAGGTCAGCCAGGGCTGCATTGTAAGACCCTGTCTCCAAAAAAGAAAATAAAGGTTTCTTCTTGTTCATTTCTAATCTGGCATGTACCCTGGAATGTTTGTTAAGGAACATTCCAAATACACATACATAAAAGACACATAATATAAGAGCTCCTGCACATAACCTTAAACTGGTTGCCACCAATTATGAACTCATCAACAACTATTCCATCTACTTCCCTTCCCATGCCCTCTTAAACATCATTGGGATTTTTTTGTTGTTGTTCACAATTTTTTGTTGTTGTTTTTTTTCAATACAGGGTTTCTCTGTGTAGCTTTGGTGCCTTTCCTGGAACTCACTCTGTAGCCCAGGCTGGCCTCAAACTCACAGAGATCTGCCTGCCTCTGAGTGTGTGCGTCACCACCACCTGGTATTTTTCACAATTTTACATCATTTATCAGTATGTATTATGTGAAATGATAAATTTCATTTTGACATTTTCACAAATGCATACTCTGATCAATCACATTTATCCCTCATTACCCATACTTATATATGTGCCCTTATTTTTAGAGAAATGCCAGGTACTGCATTAATAAAAAAAATTCTTATATGTAGTGACTGGGATTTTGAGTTAAATCATCTTGTTATGGGTTGGAGATACGGCTAAGCATAAGGAGCTACATGCAGGTCCATAGCACACACACAAAAGCTGGGTGTGATGATGCGTATGTGTGACCCAGCACTGGAGGGTGTAGAGAGACAGGCAGATCCCAGGGCTCACTGGTCAGCCAGGCAAGTCTAAATGCCCAGTATCCTGGTTCAGAGAAAGACCATTCCCCCCAAAAATGAAGGGCTGGCAAAATGGCTTGGTGGGTACAAGCACTTTCCTAGCAAGCCTGACCACCTGAGTTCAATTCCAAGTCACATAAAGGTAGAGGGGAGAACCGACTCCATGTCCTCCAACCTCCACACACTCAGTGTGGCATACACACCTCCCTGAATCATACATACACATAAAAGTCATTTTTAATTATTATATATTATATATATAATTATATATATAGTTTTATAAATATTTATAAGGTAGAATCAATTAAGGGAATACACCCTCAACTCTGGCCTCCGTATGTGTACACATAGGTTAAGTGCATATACAACACACCTCTATCCCACATTTTTATATTAATAAAAGACAATATAAAATATTAAGAATACAACTCCAACTTCTGTGGGGGTGTAACTCAGTGACAGGATGGGTGTTTTCTTAGCTCTATCCCCAGCACCCTCTACCATAAAAGGGCTGATTCCTCAATGAGATACCTAGGTTCAAATCTACCATTTTAGAGCTAAAAGATACTGGGTTAGGACCTCCATGGCTCAGAATACAATTACTACCTCACAGAAATGAAAAGTAACGTATTATATATCTGCAGTATTTAGAACATGCCAAGTATACAGTGCAAAAATATAGACTAAACAATTTAAAAATTAAAATGACACAATTTAAAAAGTTGTATCATTAACAAACAATTCCTATATAAAGAACAGACTTCATCATCTTCTTCCCTCACCCATGCACGTGTGTAAGTGATTCCTTTAGAATAGTTCCACTTGCTCAATTCACCTATGACATAATCATGCTGCCTTCCAGTAGTAAGAGTTGCTAGGTCTCCATGAGGCTGATGCCTAAAGAAGTGCACCATGATCCATTAGTGCTGCAGAAATCAACCAAGTCTGCACAGCTATTCTGAGACTAATGTACTCTGGTCCAAAGCAGACACACATAAAGAACTGTCAGTAGGTTAACCAAGACTCTTCTGACTAACAGGACTGACAGTTATGTAGATATGTGTACCTATATGGTCAAGGGAAACAAAAACTCTCTTTTTTTTCTTGTTCTTACCTTCTCTTTTTGTTCTGTTTCTCAGATTTTAGTCAGTAATATAGACCATCTCAGAGGCTAAAAATAAGATGTTTAAAGTATACCTCCACACCACAAAGGAAATTAAACCACTAAATTATCATCCCTTTGTTTAGCAAACAGAACAGTTTTCTAGTTGCTAAGGCAACAGCTATTTCACAGTTACCCCATGTTGCTTAAACAATTATTTTTCTAGTCAATCTACCAAACAGTCCTAACTCACTCACTCACTCACTCACACTCTCCTACCCTCTCCTCCCACCCTCCCTCCCTCCGTCTCTCTGTCTCTGTCACACACACACA
>CABHPQ010144191.1:6355-19744 GCA_902168405.1 Peromyscus aztecus | reverse complement strand
CTGTCTCTGTCACACACACACACACACACACACACACACACACACACACACACACACAAAATCAATTCACTTCAATTCCATGGGAACATTTGAAAAAATAATTGGAAAATTCACTCCTGGTGGCTGAACCCCTTCAAAGTGTCAGGGAAGCCACATAAGTTCATAAAGGCACTAACAGTGATCTCTAATGTGCCTCTGGGCTGCAGTTCAAGAACAACAGCTAAATCAGTTCTGGAAATGGCTGGGTAACACTAATACTGCCAAAAAAACATTTGGTTATTAAGATCAATCCTTTAAACCCCAAAACATGTTATACAACATTTTATTGAGGTAGTTTCTTAGAAAGAAAAAGGCATTTAAATTGGTGACAGTGCTGATGCAACTGGGAGACTCAGAAAACAAGACTATGAAATTTGATGCTAAAAACACAGTAATAAATACACTTACACATACAGAGTGGCAATAAATCTGTGAAAAGCAACCTATTTGTATATATGACAATCCCAAAGTGGCATTAAAACAATGGAGAGAGTTCCAACTAGCATATGAATCTGATCTGTATGCCATAGGTTAGTTTAAGATACAATTATTTTAGAAAATATATATAGGAAATAAAACTACACATTCTAATGTATAATCTTCTCTGGGCTATGTCCACTCTCTTCTTTTGTGGTACAAAGGACATGGGCTAATAAGGGTAAAGTCTAGGAAGGCCCAGGGAGGGAGAAACAATGCTGAGTATGCACGGCTGCGAAAAGAGGTATAAGAGTGAGTGACACACAAAGGCACCTCCTGGCTGTACAGTGGAAACTGTGGATGAGGTTGTAAGGCTAGGAGATGAGCAGCATGGCTGGAAATTTTGCTACACTGAGGACAGTCAAAGGTTACAGAGGAAGAAAGAGGGCAATATGCCCTCCCCTCTCTGTCCCTTGCTACCTGTGGCAGGCAAGAGAGCTGGCCCCAGGGTCACGAGAGTGAGAGAACTAGCCCTGCTCCACTCCAGGTGCAGCACAAAAGAGAGTGGGCCTGTACCCAGCCTGGGCAGCACACTAGAGCTGACCCTGTTTTCAGGGTCAGATGACTCAGCCTTAAGGGTATAAGAACAGGAGAGCTGACCCCACCACCCCCTCATGTTCCCCCCACAAGCATCAGGAGAGAGGGCCCTGCACCTTGCCTGAGCAAAACAGGAGAGCTGGCCCTGGTGATGTGAGTGAGGGGGGACCCGGATCTGAGGGCCCTAGAGCAGGAGAGCTGGCCTGGGTAGTGATGATGAGGGAAAGCTAGCAAGCATATCAACCCAACTACCACTCAGGCCCAGAAACAGGGCTGAGTTGACCCATTCCAGCATCCATAAGCACATGAAGGAAACAAACCTACAGATCCAAAACAGCAGGATCTCCATGACACAGAACAACAGGATATCCAAGAGGAGGCCCAGTGAGAGCCCATTATCTGTGGTGTAGCAAAAACCAGAGGCCTTGAGCCAGCCCAGAGCCAGCCCAATGACTCGTGGCAATGAACACTTGCAAGTAAAGATGAATGGACTAAAGGGTAAACTGTGTGAGTCAATGGGCTACACTAAAGCTTCCACGACAAGACTCTTCCTTTTGGTTGTTGCTATTGTTGCTGTTTATTTTTGATTTTGTCTTGCTTGCTTGGTTTTGGTTTTTCTTTTAAATTTGGTTTTGATGAGGGAGTTGCAAGGGCAGAGGGCACATGTGAGGAAACGGGAACAAAGTGGGATTGGAATACATGATGTCAAATTCACAGAGTCAATAAAAATAAAAAAAGAGGGCAGCAAAGTACTGGATTAGAAATGGCAGTATAAGCCGGGCCGTGGTGGCACACACCTTTAATCCTAGCACTCAGGAGGCAGAGACAGGCGGATCTCTGTGGGTTCAAGGCCAGACTGGGCTACAGAGTGAGATCCAGGAAAAGCACCAAAGCTACACAGAGAAACCCTGTCTTGAAAAACAAACAAACAAACAAAAAACAAAAAACAAAAAAAACAAAAACAAAAAAAGAAGAAATGGCAGTATAAGGTCTGGGTTCACAATATCTAATAAACAAAAAAAGTATAAATGCACATTCATGTGGAGAGGAAATATGTGTGTGCACATGCATGCACATGTAGGCACACACATATTTATTGTATTTCCTAACTCTGTTCAAGAAAGCCCAGGAAGAAGTGACAGAAAAGCGGGAGCAGAGAGGAACCTAATACATCAATGCCATAAAATCAATTTCTAAAGCATGTACTACTCCCTTAAAGGGAACCAGGAATCCTTAGAGCCAGGGCTCCTTTCACTGCTGGGAAGAAGTGCAGCAAGAATCTGAAACATTT
The DNA here is from genome assembly GCA_902168405.1 of Peromyscus aztecus. NCBI lineage: Eukaryota > Metazoa > Chordata > Mammalia > Rodentia > Cricetidae > Peromyscus > Peromyscus aztecus. The sequence goes on along the minus strand of CABHPQ010144191.1, from coordinate 17,400 downwards.
TATACTAGAAAGTAAATGTTCAGTGAATGATGGACATTGTAAAGGAACACACAAGAAGCAGCTTGAAGGGCTCCTACTAGCCAAATAAGGCAAACTCTGAGCAGAAAAATAAGTAATGAATGGTAGGTATAGGTAGTACATACCTATAATTTTAGCACCAGGAGGGTATATGCAAAAGAATCAGGAGTTCAAGGTCAGTCTCAAATTCATAGTGAGTTTACAACCAGTCCAAGCTAGATAAGACTGTATCACATAAATATTAATTGTTCAACACATTTTTAGGGCTGTACATATAAGTCAAACCAATCAACATGAGGTCTGCATATCCCACTGTAAGTTATTTATATTTATATTATTTTAAAATAAAATGATGACACTATTAGGCATTCAATAGGAATCAATGGGATTAAGGAGATGGCTATCATTAAATGTGTGCTGGATGAGAATGAGAACCTGAGTTTGGATTCCCAGCATCCATATTAAAAACAAAAACAAAAAACACCTGAGCATCTATAACCCCAACACTGGAACAGAAGCAGAGACAAATAGATGGAGCTCATGGACCATCCAGTTCAGTCACTAAATGAAACCTAGGTTTATCTTTAAGACCCTGTCTCTAAAAGTAAGGTGTGGGGGGTGGGGAGGGAAATGAAGGCAGTAAGGTGGCTTAGCAGATAAAAGTTCTTGCTATGCAAACCTGACAACCTAAGTTCAATCTCCAGATCCCACAGTGGAAGGGCTAAACCAGCTCTTGAGAGTTGTCCTCTGATCTCCACATATACTCACAACATGGGGGTATCTATTCAAACACATGCCCTGGAATCTATGCCTCTGTATCTGTATGAATGAATGAAGAAATTTAAGATGCAGAAAAGAAAGTGCTCATCCGTTCAATACAGTGTTAATAAATGTGACTGAAACAAAGAATCATCCTTTGGCCATAATACCACAGGAGAATAATCCAGAATACCGTAACAGATGCCAAGCTGACCAGTGGGAGGTCTGATCAATAGGTGCTGGTACACTCCTAGACTACATTCCATTCCCAGGGATGCATACATGATGCACGGGAAGAAGAGCATCCTTCCTTCCAAGACTGTGAGAATGAATATGAGAAACAGCCCAAACTGAAGTTGTCCTTCCTACATAATATAAAGTTTGTGTTCCTTCAAATAATGAAGAACATGAAATATGGGGAAAGTTGGGGGCATGTTCTAGATTGAAGGATTCTGAAGAGAAAGACAACCCATGTTCCTGGACAGAAATGGGCCAGAATGGAAAATGAATGATTAGGAGAGAGCTGGCAGAGCCTGCTGATTTCCTCCTCTAGAGTGGAATACACTGTAGGTAGGAGAGTGTACCTTCAGGTGAAAATCACACACAAGAGAGAAAGAAGGAGATAGAGACCTGATGGGGCTGGATGCCAATTGGCAGATCAGGTGAAGGAGTACAGACTTCTCTGTATTGTAAATATGACACTATTTGAAAGTATATAGCATATATTGGGCACTTTGAATATATTTTGAATATAATTACCCACTTATGTTCTCTACCTGTCATTCTGAGTTTTTTGTCTTTTTTGTTTAAACTGGTATTCCATTTTATTTATTTATTTATTTATTTGTTTGTTTGTTTGTTTGTTTGTTTGTTTGTTTATTTATTTTCTGGAGCTGAGATCCGAACCCAGGGCCTTGCGCTTGCCCAAGCGCTCTACCACTGAGCTAAATCCCCAACCCCTAATTTTTTTATTTTTAAAAACCACCTTTCCCTAAGCACAAAAATCTTTTCTAGATGGTACCTACCTACATTTAACATTCTTCTGAAATTTAAGCTACTTTAAGGGGACAGAATCACAACTACTTCTAAGTACATCTTAGACCCTAACTATCAGTCCAAGGAATAATTTCATATTCACAAATGTTAAGTGGTGTCTGTACATTCTTAAAATCGAGTATCTCAAATGTTCTAACTGGACATTTCATCTGCAGATTTGAGCGAGGAAGGAATACTGTGTGCATGTGTCTCCCCACCCGGTTTCCAGCTCGTGACAGTTTTATAAGACTGCAGAACCTTGAGGAGTTGGAGCTCACTAAATGGATCAATGGGTGGGTCTTCAGGTTTTATAGCCTGGCCTTACTTCTGGTTGGCTGCTTCCTACTGTGGACATAATACAACCTGCCCTCACACCTTGATGGACTATATAGATGCCTTCTTATGCCGGGAGCCAAAGTAAACCCTTCCTTCCTTCCTTCCTTGAGTTGCTTTAGCAGGTGTTTCTGTCATAGCAATGAGAAAGGTAACTGTGGTGGTTTGAAAGAAAATGGCCCCCAAAGGGAGTGACACTATTAGGAGGTGTGGCCTTGTTAGAGGAAGTGTGTCACTGTGGAAGAGCGTTTTGAGGTTTCATCTATGCTCAAAATACTGCCCAGTATCTCAGACACTTCCTGCTGCCTGCAAGATGTAGAATTATGGAACATGCACACCTGAGACATGATGATTCTCTGAAATTTTACATTTTGTATAGATGTGTGTGTGTGTGTGTGTGTGTGTGTGTGTGTGTGTGTGTACACATAAGTACACATATGTATGTGGAAGCTAATGGACAGCTTACTGAAACTGGTTCTCCCCTTCTACTGTGGATTCTAGGGATAAAACAAAAGTCATCAGTGTTAGCAGCAAGTGCCTTCATTTGCTGAGCCATCTCACCAGCCCAACATGATGATTCTGTATGTTTATAGGACTATACACTATAAAGCAAAAAGGTCTCCAGAACTAGATTTCAAAATACCAATATGTATGAAATTCAAATAGTATATATTTAACATGATGGATGATATTTTGCTAAAACTTTACACTCAGGCTACTTTGGACCAAAGATTGCTTTTAATATTGAGCATAGTGTCATACATAGGGGTCTATCCTTATACTATTTCCTCCATTCAAAGGGCTACAGACCCTTTGCCACATGGATCAGTGGTGTATCACCACACAAGAGCAGGCCATTTACTACTAACCTTATCTCTGCCATTTCATCAAACCCATAACATGTGAGCATTGCCAACTCTGACTGTAAAACATAAAGTGCAACTGCAGAAACCAAAAAGTTGATTCTGTTGTCTAGATGTAGAGATAACACAGAACATGTTTGCATTAAATATTTTTAGCTCTGTCAACTGAAATGGCAGGAACTTAAAACAACTAAGAAAATGTATATCCCTACTATTTTGTTTTGTGGGACAGAGACTCATAGTTCAAGCTTGCTGCGAACTTGCAATGTAGTCAATCACAGGTATACACCACCACACCCAACCTCAATATTTACCTTCTGTTAATAAAGTAATTTTCACAGAGAATTTGCAGGCTAGACTGGAGAGAATTTCTGAGAAGTCCCAATACGGCTGTACAGAGATAACAGGATGTAGAAGAATGAGGATATAACTGTGAAATGCCTTGGCTTATGATCCAATCTTATTACCTGACACCTTGATTCTCCGTGCCTTCATCCTTCTGGAAAGGATAACAATGGCATGTATGAGAAAACCACTGGCTAATCCTTCTGCTAAGTCATAGACAGGAATGATGCAAGAACAGTAAGTGCCACACTGATACCAACTAAGTTCATGAGTAAATAAACCCATCAACCAAATTAGGACTACATTCCTGGATAGGTGCCAAGAAAAAATATGCATTTTAAAATTTCTATTTGCTGACTTAAATGGGGCAAATAAAGGTCCTTAAAGAATCTGCCAAAGACTTCAGAGGAAAAAAATCTCGTTTAAAATATCAAAATTGTTGACCTAAACTTTAAAATGATTGTGCTAAAAACACAGTTTCAATTTTATCAAAGAAATTAAATAAGCTCTTAGTCTATTAAACCACTACCTACTCCTTTTTTCCAAAGAACTGAATACTAAATAACTTACCTAAATACTGGAAACCATAGTGTATGAGTCTCACTATAACACTAAGCTAGACACTTGCAAGAAGAGTAATTGTGAAGAATGAAAAGAAATACATAATCTTTGCTTTCTGTGCAGGCTCAATCTGTTTTATACTCTTTGTGGCACATCCATCAAAAAGAATCTCTGTATCATGTCATGTCATCGGTTATGGGTTATGGGTCTGTAGCACATGACAGTCAGTGATGTCAAAAACAACAATGGAGCCAGTCAGTGGTGGCGCACGGCACTCAGGAGGCAGAGGCAGGCAAATCTCTGAGTTCCAGGCCAGCCTAGTCTACAGAGCAAGTTCCAGGACAGCCAGGGTTGTTACACAGAGAAAGCCTGTCTAGGAAAAAAACAAAACAAAACAAAAAAACAACAATAATGGAAGCAGAGCTGTACTGTTTGATGCTTATCCACACTCTGTGTTTTAGGTTTGCTCCTGGCTATCTCCCACTGGCTTTTAGAATTTATCTCTTACTCTCCAGATACTGTCTTACCACTAGATCACACTGATGCTGAATCAATAGAAGTCATTGTTATGTCTGAACCAATGTCAAATTTTGGCAATTGAGTGTTCATCCCCACTGCACACTCTGTAAACAAACACCAAGACATCACCAGAAATGGCCATGCTACATGCCCAAGTTTACAACAGACATTTCAACACACTCGATCTTGCCTATTTCCACTACTCTAAAGAATAAACACTCATCTTGAGGTATTTTAACAGGACAATTAATATTATTATACTGTTCAGCATTAGACTTGGAATTAAAAAAAAAAAAAAGCTGAGAATGACGCTGATTTCCTGATGATCATGGGCAAGAAAGATCCAGGGTTCTAGTTCCAGAATTAAAGAGAAAAGCTTATACCAATGAGTTACCAGGTGGTTTATTTTATCACATGTGGATAAGAATAAAATTAAAAGGCTTGTGCCATCCATGCCAGCACTCAGGGCATAGAGGCAGATCTCGGTGAGATCCATCCTGGTCTACAAATCGATTTCCAGGAGAGCCAGGGTTGTTACACAAAGAAACCCTGTCTTGAAAAACAAAACAAAAAACCCAAAACAACAACAACAAATATATATAAGCTGGGCGGTGATAGTGCACACTTTAATCCCAGCACTCAGGAGGCAGAGGCAGGAGGATCTCTAAATTCTGAGTTAAAGGCCAGCCTGGTCTACAGAGTGAGTTCCAGGACAGCCACGGCCAGACAGAGAAATCCTGTCTTGAAAAACCAAAACCAAATAAACATAAAGAAAATTTTCAGGCCAGGCAGTGGTGGCGCACACCTTTAATCCCAGCACTCAGGAGGCAGAAGCAGGAGGATCTCTGTGAGTTCGAGGCCAGCCTGGGCTACAGTGAGTTCCAGGAAAGGCGCAAAGCTACACAGAGAAACCCTGTCATGAAAGGGAAAAAAAAAAAAAGGAATAGTTTCATAATTTCATTACTAAACCTGCCTCCTCATGGTCTAGCTACCAGTTAAGTTCTGCCTCCCTAAGACCTCATCCCCCTGAGGAATGAAAGCATTCCTGTGGTATTACTTCCATGGGCATGCCTGGTCAAAGAGAAAGCCAAGGAAGCCCTGAAAAATTCTAAGATGTGCCTTGGCAACCCATTTAACAAAAAAAAAAAAGAAAAGAAAAGAAAGTGCTTGAGAGAGAAAATTTTCTGGACTCTAATGACAAGTTCCAGGAGATCTGAGGACTCACCAAGTACACACAACAATACATAACTTTTAAACAGATTCAGAAATAAGCTTCACTAATATACTCTTTTCCCAGTACAGAATCATTCATGTGTCTTGCTTCCTTTTCAAGTACTAGAGATGAACTCACTAAGGCTGACTGAGACAAAAGATGAAAATTTGTTCCAGGAGAGACTGTCTTAGGGACCCATCATGGTTTCTAATCACAGGAAGGGAAGAATGATCACTAAGAAACACAGGTGGCTGTTGATTTCTCCCAGGTCCAGAGAAAAGACAAGATGCATGTAAATAGAGGCCAAGAGCTGGTAGACATCACACAGGAATTCAGATACTTTTTCTTCTCCAACCTAGTTGCTAAATCCACATTACAGTCACTTTCATTTTCCCAGTAAAGCTGCTTTTTAGCCTTTAAAATATGAATTAATTCATTTCCTAGTATTTCTTCGACTAGTATAATATATAAGCATCCTATAACCACATCCATCTTGAAAAATATTACACAGGAATTAACAGTGGTATAACTGCTTGTTCACTTTCAAAATACTGAATTGGGTATTCCTGTGTTCTGGGCTATCACAGGATGTGTAACTTATTGATGTGAGTTTGTGATTATAGATCACAAAGTGGTTCCCAGAGTGGGCTCTCCAGACCAACAGCATCAGCATTACCTAGAAATTTGTCCAAAGTATTTCAGGGGCAGGAGAGACGGCTCAGTGGTTAAGAGTTCTCTGGCTGCTCATCCAGAGGTCCTGAGATCAATTCCCAGCAACCACATGGTAGCTCACAACCATCTATAAAGGAATCCAATGCCCACCTCTGATGCGCAGAGGAACATGAGGACAGAGCACTCATATACATAAATCAGTAAATCTTTAAAAGTGTAAATTTTCAGCTCTACTCCATACCCTGGTTTAAAAATTGAGGGAAAGAACTATCAACTACTGCTTTAACAAGCTCTCCAGAGAACTCTAACACACCTCACTCACCATGGAACACTGGGTCCCGAAGTTATCTCAAGGTCTTAAGGTGGTTCTCAGCATTTGGTTTCTTGAGCCATTTAGTATTCCGTAGTAGCATGAAATGAGTGGAAGAGACAAGTGCAAGCGGTTTGGTAAATCACAGAAACTACAACACTTGAAAGATGTCAGCATGTTGATAATGGAAAGTGCGACAACTGGGACTGGACAGACGACTCAGTAGTAAAAAGCACTTGTTGCTCTTACAGAGGACCTGTGTTCATTCAGTTCTCAGGATCCACAGGGCAGCTCACAACCATCTACAACTCCAGTTACTGAAGAATCAACACTCTTCTGACCCCCATGGGCACCAGGCACCCACTTGTGCATACACATGTATACTCATACAAAATAAAAATAAAAAATCTAAAATTTTTTTCTAAATTGTTACATCCATATAACATACAACAAGGCAATAACAGAAAACTCACAAGCCAGGTACGGTGGTGCACACCTTTTGAATCCTAGCACTCTGAAGGCAAGCAGGTTGATCTCTAAGAGATCCAGGCCAGCCTCGTCTACAGAATCAGCTCCAGGGCAACTCAAAAAACCAAAACAACAACAAAAGAGAAAGCTCATTTAAGTATATTATAGAAAAGTTTTTTTAAGAGGGTGCTTCTAGAAGATTAAAAACAAAATATTAACAAACAAAATTATCATCACAGGCAAGGAGAGCTAATCCCTCTATATAAGGACAGTTATGAGACTGCTCTAAAGGTCTGTTTACAGGACTGGCCTTAGCCGGCAGTTGGAAATAATTTACAGAAAGCTAGATTTCTGAAGAGCTCCCACCATCAACTGATAAAAAAAGGCTCACTGTGCCTGAAGTGCATGTGCAAACAAAATGGTTATGCTCAGCACCTGCTTTCAGTCTCAGGGTCTAGAACTACTTGTATATATGCCAGGCATGAGGTATTTGTGTGACGGTCACCAAGCCCTGCATGCAGCCACTAACAAGCTTCCCTAGTTAGGGACATTGCCCTTGCATTGTCACAATTTCTTGGAGAATTAGATATGGCTTGAGTGACTCTACTGGGAGAAAATTGGACCCGGTTCCCCCCAAACTTTACCCCATGCACCTTGTCTTTTGCCGATTCTGCTTTCCATCCTTCTGTTGTAATAAGGCATGGAGGGCTATAAAAACAATTATCACACCGAGTCAGGCCTGTGTGTTCTCCTAGCAAATTACCAAACTGGAGAACAGTGCTAGGAATCCCCAATATATTTTCTTTCTTACACTATTAATGAGGGAAAACATTGTCAACACCATTAAGTCTGCCATGTTCATGCTACCCTTATTTGATTCATTAGTAAAAGCATTTTACTATTATTTTATTCCCATTATCTTATTTTGCAATATATCCAGTAAACCTAATTCAATCACATGCAAAATCCTTAACCAGTCAAAGGCCAGGGCAAACTTACAAGCCATTGGGAAAACTGGTATGCTGTAACCAACAGAGGAATACTTTCTAGGCAGGACAAAACAAGAGAAGACTGACCACTAAACCTGGTTACCTGGAAAACATAAAACTTAAAGATACTGGGAACAAATCTCAAAGAAAGTCATCATTTCCCACAACGTTAAATTATATGTAACTTCTGTTATTTTATACAGTAAGACATAATGACAGAAAAGGCAAGGTTTCAAATGAAGCCCTAAATTATGTCACAGACTCCACAGCTCCCGAGGACTAGCTTGCCACCAGACTGATTCTCAACAGGTCAACCTTATTAAGCAAACTGCCAAGAATGCAAGTGAGAACAGCTTACTTCTCCATGCTCTGAGGACGCTTGTGGTGAGGGATACTGAAGAAACTCAAGGGAGTTTGGCAAATTTACTTTTAGAAAAGCTACTCTTTACACCATTTAAAAGACCAAGGAAATGTTGGAAAACGTTAAGAATATAAAAATTAAATAAGATTAACATGGTGCTTATTAATAACAGTATCATTAATGATGGAACTTTTCAGTCTTACAATCACCACTAAAACTTTCTAATCTATGTAAACTATTAGGCCATGAGTATTTTTTTTTTAAGAGATAGGGTCTCACTATGTAGTTCTGGCTGTCCTAGAACTTACTCTGTAGACCGGACTGTCCTCAAACTCAAAAGACTCACCTGCCTCTGCCTCCCAAGTGCTGGGACTAAAAGTGTGAGCCACTACACTGGACTTAGGCTAAGGATACTTATAGTTTATAAGAATTTGATATGAAATAAGTCAATGAAATAAATACTAGAACTTTGTGGCATACTGACTGGAATTAAAATAGCCAAAAGTAGAGGGGCTGGGAATATCGCTCTGTGGGTAAAGTGCTTAATATGCAACATGAAGACCTGATTTTCAATCACCAGCACCTATGTCAAAAACCAGGTACAGCAGCATGTGCCTGCAACTCTAATACTTGGGTAATCTGGGATGCAGGTGGATTCCTGGAGCCTACTAGCCAGCCAGTAAAGGTGAATTAGTTTAGTCAAAACTGTCTGTCTCAAAAAACAAGGTGGAAGACAGGTGCCACAGACACCCCAAATCAACCTTTAGCCTTCATACACATATACACCACACACAACAATCAACTATGTACTGATGCCTAATGTCTGCTGATGAGACCTGGTTAACCCAGTATTTATTGGTCTGTCTTTAGCACTAGGATACTGTATAACTGTTTTCATCACCGACTTTGCTTGCTTATATTCTCAAAAGCCAAAGTTTTAGTCCCCCTAATAAACCAAGCTGTTTTTCTTTTACTGCATTTAATTAATTTATTTCTTTGTGTGGATGTGTGTGTGTGCCCTCTCTCATGTGTGCATCGAGGAGGTCTGAGCACAAGTCGTGGGATTTGGTTTTCTTTCCACCATGAAGGTCGTGCAGATTGAATTCAAGGTCATCAAGTTTGACAGTAAGTGCCTTTACCCTCAGAGCCATCATGACAGCACAAACCCAAGATCTTACTTTTACCTAGAACTGCACTGCTTTTTATCCCTCAGGCAGCGCTGACTATCTATAACTCACAGAAGGTAAATAATATTCTTCTGCTACGGACTTTTAATAAACTAGAGAATGTCTATGTGAATTTAGTCAATGAAATAACTATTTGTATAGATGTGTCAAATTTTGGAAACTCAAGTAGGTACAACAGACAATTAATGAAAATGGTCCTGGCTGTCCTAGAACTCATTCTGTAGAGCATGCTGGTCTCAAACTCACAGAGATCCACCTGCCTCTGCCTCCTGAGTGCTGGGATTAAAGACAAGATCTATCACACCTGACTATAAATGGAGGGAATTTTAATCTGGAATGACAAAGCTGTTTCTGGGATTCTCTGAAGCTACAGCCAGATGACTTTCAAAGAATATTTGTGCAGTAAAGTCTGTGTTTTCAACACATCTCCAAAGGTTTTAAAAACTCATGTTTTTTCATAAAAGTTACCTAATGAAAGCTGAAAAAAAAATAGTATTTTGAAGCAGCCAATTTTGGTGATATGTAACTGTAATCCCAGCATTTGGGAGGCTGGGGCAGGAGGATCCCATGTTCAAAGCTAGCCTGTATGCATAATAAAATCCTGTCTCAAGTAAATACATACATTTTTAGAAAGGGAGCTGGACAGATGGCTTAGCAGTGAAGAGCATGTACTGCTCATACAAACATTTTGAGTTCAGTTCTCAGCACCCATATCAGGTAGCTTACAACCTCCTTTACTTCAACTCCAGGAGATTCAACAACATCTTCTGGCCCCCTGGAGCAGAGCACTCACAAACTCACTGTCACACACACATAGACACATTATTAAAAATTTTAAAAACAGTAAGAATCCAGTGGTGGTGGCCCATGCCTTTAATCCCAGCAAAGGCTGGCAGAACTTGGAGTTCAAGGCCAGCCAGGTCTACAGAGTAATTTCCAGGGCATGCAGAGCTACACAGAGAAACCCTGTCTGGGGGGGGGGGGGGCGACATGACAACCAAGAAAGAAAGAGCAGGGGGAGGGGGGGGGGGGGGAGGGGAAGCCCACACCATGATGAATGGGGCTGAGGGTATATATAGCTCAGTAGCACATTACTGGCCTAACATATGCAAGGTCCTGGGTCTGATGACTGCACTGTAGGCAAGGAAAAGAGATGTGGGGAGACTCAGATGACTATGTATGACCAGTTATCATAAGTAAAAATTAAGTCACTTAATTCTAAAAATATAATTTTCACCTAAACTCAAACTAGAAGATTTTAAAAAACTGTTTAGCTCAAAGTAGTGGTGCACGCCTCTAATCCCAGCACTACAGAAGCAGAGGCAGGTGGATCTCTGAGTTCAAGGATAGCCTGGTCCACATATTGAATTCCAGGACAGCCAGGGTTACACAGAGAAACCTTGTCTCAAAAA
>CABHPQ010144190.1:29436-75402 GCA_902168405.1 Peromyscus aztecus | reverse complement strand
CCAGAACCTGGGGCCAAGGTGGGCAGGTCTTCCCACGAGTGGCTGGTGCCCAGGGCCAGGATCTAGGGGGAGCGGCTATATTCATTCTTAAGGTGCCTCTGAGTCTTCATTCAATGGATCCACGTGAACCCACACACCCATGCTGCGACACATGGTGCCAACTGAAAAGGAGTGAAAAGAAGGGGCACTTGAATCTCCATAAAATATCCTCTTACTTCCCTACTACCTGGGAAAAAAAAGAAAGAAAGAAAAGAAAATCCATGCACACTTCTTCCATTTATCAGCCTATTCCTTTATCTCTCTTATTATGTGTCTATAACCTCTCCAGTTCCAGTGGATTGAGAAGTTGATTCATGGGACTATTTCTCATTTCTGTTATTGGCCAAAAATAAAAATCTCCTTTATTGCACAATTAGTACTCACTTTTGTTACTTTTTCTATAAATCAGAGAAAGTAAAAGGACTCAGGTAGGGGTCAAGACATAGTATAAGTTCCTTGAAAGCAGAGATTATGTATTGTTCAAATTTTGAACTGTAAAGGCTCCTGTAGTGATTTCTACACAGTAAATATTCAACAAGCTTTGGATAAATGAATAAGGAGTGAGTGAAAAATTATCTTAAAATTACTTCCAATTACATGATGTCAAGAGCAAGAGCCATAGTACCACAGCTTTCCATTATAGTTTATGATCATAATTGTATTTTATTATTGTTTTTATGTTACCTTATTGTGCCTAATTTATAAATAAAACTTAATCATAAGTATATGGGCATAGTGCACAAAGCAGATAGAGGACACATTTAATTACAGAAATCCTGTGCGTGCGTGTGTGTGTGTGTGTGTGTGTGTGTGTGTGTGTGTGTGTGTGTGAACACAGGCACGTGTGTGCCCCAGCACACATGTAGCAGTCAAAGGATAATCCTTGGAGTTGGCCCTCACCTTCCACTTGGAGATAGGTTCTCTTTGTTGTTTTCCACTTCATAAACCATGATAACTTGTTCCTGAGCTTCCTAGCGTTTTCCTGTCTCTACTTCCCATTTCCCAGTAGGAGTACTGGGATTATAGGCACTTGTGCTAAGTGTCCAGCTTTTATGTGGGTTCTGGAGATTTGAACTCAAGTTCTCATGCTTTTGCAGGAAGAATGTTAACCCACTGAGCTATCTCCCCAACCCATGGGAGGTGTGGTGGTTTGAAAGAAAATGGTCCCCAAAGGGAATGGCACTTGTTAGAATTCCTAGCCACTCCCCCAGCTACATGACTGCACATGTGCTGTCCAGTAGTCAAGCAAGAGGCTTAGTCATCCCAGGGCTTTATGTCCCACATAATCCATGCACTGTGTAATCACATAATTTTCATGCAGTGTGATCACGCAATCTACGTGCATGCATGGAGTAGTTACATAAGCCCATATACACATGTGCAGGGGGAGCGTATAAAAAAGTGGGTTCCATCTATCCCTCCCTTCTCTTCCTGCACAATCTTCCCGTAGACCTAGGCACATCCCTTCTGTTCCCCTTCCCCTAATAAACTCTTATAGTGAGTTCTGTTTTACCTCGTGGCTTTTCTCGCATGGTAAACAGCACTGCTTCATGAATAACATTATGCGGCTTAATAAATAACAGCACTATTAGGAGGTGTGGCCTTATTGGAGCAGGTGTGGTCTTGTTGCAGGAAGTGTGTCACTGGGGCGGTAGGCTTTGAGGTCTCTTTTTCTCAAGCTTCCCTCAGTCAATCCACTTCCTGTTGCCTGCAAGATGTAGCACTCTCACCTCCAGCCCCATGTCTGCCTGCTCGCCATCATGCTTCCTGCCATGATGATAATGGACTGAACCCCTGAAACTGTAAGTGAGCCACCCTCAATTAAATGTTTCCTTTATGAGAGTTGCCATGGTCATGGTGTCTCTTCACAGCAATAAAACCCTAACTAAAACAGAAGATGGTACCAGGGACTGGGGTATTGTTGCAATAGGCCTGACCATGATTTTGTTTGGAGGAATCTGGGTTAGGAAAGCAGTGGAATGCTTTAAGCACTGCTTAATGGGCCACACTAGTAGGAGCATGGAAGACAGTGGTGCCGGATATGATTTGAAATGTTGGGAGCTTTTCAAAACCATATGTTGCAGTTGACAGGTGTAAACTTTTGTGGTCAGATTGCTAAGGGCAATGACCTATTGTTTCAGCTACTTCTCCTTTCTACCTGTCTTGGAGTCCCTCCAGGTTATTCTGTTCCAAATAGCAAGGTGAAGTAGTGATTGGCAATAAGCAGTGTAAGTAGTACTTTAAATAAATCAATAAATAAATTAATAAATCAGTGTATTAGTCAGGGTTCTGTAGAAAAACAGAACTGATAGAATGAACACACACACACACACACAAACACACACAAACACACACACACACACACACACACACACACACGGGATTTATTAGAGTGGCTTACAGGTTATGTTCTGACTATTCCAACAACAGATGTCCCCTGATAGAAAGTCCAAGAATCCAGTAGTTGTTCAGTCCACAAGGCTGGCTGTCCTAGCTGGTCTTCAGTGTACAGTGGACTCCCAGAAAAGTAATCTCTAATACCAGTCAGTGAAGGAATGAACTTGCCAGCCAGAGTGAGGACAAGCAGACAAAGAGCAAGTGCTTCCTTTTTCTATGTCCTTTATATAGGCTGCCACCAGAAGATGCAGCCTAGGTTTAAGGTAGATCTTCCTACCTCAAGAGATCCAGATTTAGGGTGGGTCTTCCCACTTCAAATAATTCAGTCAAGAAAAATCCCTCACAAGTACTGTTATGCCCAGATCATAAGACCAAAAGACCACCATGGAGACCAAATCCCATATGTAAAAGCAAAGAGCCTTTATTTTCAAGCTCAGAGCTTGGGCTCTCTGTCCCATGCAGCAGTGAGAGCAGAGAGCCCAGAGCCCAGGCATAGTGGGGTTTTTAATCTTAGCAGAGGTTGGAATGAGGTGATTTCCAGGGTTCAGGACCCTGATTTTTAGACATTTGTCTAGGGATACAGGGAATGTTTGGAATGTCAGATATTTCCCCTTAGATGCAGGCCTCCCTGGGTGGGGCCAGTTTAGGGCTTTTCCTGGGTCCAGGTGTTGCCTGCCAGAAGCTATGTCTGGGCCTCTAAGCCTGTCATGGCAGCTATGTGGTCAAGCTGCTCCCCCACTCCCAAACAGTATACCCAGTAGTTTAGGTTTTAGTTAATTCCAGATGTAGTCAAGTTGACAACCAAGGACGGCCATCACAATCAGTATTTAATAACTGGTCTTTTCTACATTAGTCTACTACAACAACTTTGTACATTCATCTGATGCCATCTTTACTTCTGTTTATCTGGCTTTGTCAAGGGGAGAACTACCATTCAGTGTTTGAAACTAAAAAGATGAATTTAGAATTTACTAATGAAGAACACATCATCAGGCACAGTATTCTAGAGGAGAGAAAACCACTATCTTGCAAGGTTTCAGGACTTGTTTGTTTAGTGTCTGTGTTGATTGTGGAGGAGCAAGTAGACCCACATTAGCTTTCATAATGTGGCTGTGTTTCCGACAAGATTGTTACCGAATGTTGACTTTCAGATACTGGGAGAGCTAGCCAGTTTGCTTTGAAGGCTCTCTCTCTCTCTCTCTCTCTCTCTCTCTCTCTCTCTCTCTCTCTCACACACACACTCTCACTCTCTCCCTTCCTTCCTTCCTTCCTCCCTTCTTCCTATCTTTTTCTTTCTTTTCTTATGGCATTTCGAGACTGTGTCTCATGTAGCCCAGACTAGCCTTGAATCTGTAATCTTTCTGCCTCAGCCTCATGGATATTGGGTTATAGATGTGTACTACTATGCTTGGCTTAGACCTGAACTTTTAGACAAAACTAATTCTCTTGGGCAACAAATTTCTATCACATTTTATTTGGATAACTCTTTACCTTTTTTTGGTATGAATTCAGAGAACTGGCAATATTGATTTTTTTTGAGATCAATAATAAGGTGAGATGGCTTAATTGCAAAGACTGGTAACATAAGAAGAGCCCCTAACAAGTTAACCTGATAATCCCAGGGGAGGATCAGAAACCTGAGGACCCAGGTGACAGCTTTATTTTAAAAGTTATTTGTGAATTTAGCAGACAAAAATAACTTTAATTAACATGCTCACTCCAGGGGAGTTGCTACAGGTCCATAAATCCCCAAGATATATCTAGGACACCCTAAGGGTAATCAAAATCAAAGCTGAGCAGGAACTGAAGCAGAAACCATGGAGGAATACTGCTAAATGGCTTGCTCTCTCTGACTTCCTCAGCTAGGTTTCTTTTACAGTCCATGCACACATGCCTAGGGATGGCCCTGCCCCTAGAGAACTGAGCTCTCCTACACTGATTGGCAATTAAGAAAATGCCTCATAGGCATGACCACAGGTCAATCAGATGGAGGAGGCAACTATTTAATCAAATTTCTCTCTTCTCAGGTGTGTCAAGTTTACTCCCAAGATTAGCCAACACACAGGGCACAAGTTAAAATGAGATAAATGGTAAGAAACACATGTTTGGAAGAGTATCTTAGTCAGTGTTCTATTATTGTGAAGAGACACCATGACTACTGCAACTCTTACAAAATAAGGCATTAATTGGGACTTGCTTACAGTTTCAGAGGTGTAATCCATTTTCATATGGCAGGAAGCATGCTGGCACGAGGGAGATATGGAGTTGGTGAGAGTTCTACATCCAGATTTACAGGCAGCAGGAAGAGAGAGACACTGGGCTTGGCTTGAACTTTTAAAACTCCAAAGCCAACCCCCAGTGACAAACTTCCTCTAATAAGCTTACACCTTCTCCAATAAAGTCACACCTCCTAATCCCTCTCAAGCATTCAAATATATGAGCCCATGGGGGCCATTCTTCTTTATTTTTCTTTTTCTTTTTTTTTGGGGGGGGGACGGGGGCGGGCAGTCGCAGCTTTCCAAGACAGAGTTTCTCTGTGTAGCTTTGGAGCTTGTCTTGGAACTTGCTCTGTAAACCAGGCTAGCTTCAAATTCAGAGATCTGTCTGCCTCTGCCTCCCAAGTGCTGGGATTAAAGACATATGCCACCACTGCCTGGCCCTATGGGGGCCATTCTTATTCAGACCACCATAGAAGGGTGTTTCTCCATGAGACACCATCTGTTTGTCCTTTTCTCTGAAAAATTCTAGCTAGATCTGGGAACTAGAATCTTAAGACCTGAACATGCCTTTTATTTCCAAAGAAAGATACATTGCTCTGGTGGTTTGAAAGAAAATTACCCCAAAAAGGAATGGCACTATTAGGAGGTGTGACCTTGTTGGAGGAAGTGTGTCACTGTGGGAGTGGGTTTTGAGGTCTCTTTTGCTCAAGCTTCTCTCAGTGTGACAGTCATTTCAACTTCCTGTTGCTTCTGAGTCAAGATGTAGGATTTTCAGCTCCAGCACCATGTCTGCCTGCATGCCACCATGCTCCCTGCCATGAGGATAATGGTCTGAATCTCTGAAACTGTATGGGAGCACCTCAATTAAATGTTTTCATTTATAAGAGTTGCCTTGGTCATGGTGTCTCTTCACAGCAATAAGAACTTAACTAAGACAATTGCTTTTCTGAAAGTCAATTTGCAACATGATTATGGAGTTTCTACTGCCTGTTACTACAAACATCAGTACAACAACATCAAGGAAGAATATTGAATCTTTAAATCATACCTTTTTCAGACGTCCATTGATCTGAGAAGGCAGAAGAATAACATAGTAAAGAAAAAGCCCACAAACCTCATCTCAAGCTGGCAGTTTTTATAAGGATGGGAACAAAAACATCAAATCATCCTGAGGTTCTTCTAGAAATAAGATAGTAACAAATATAAGAGACTAGTACAAATGAAGCAATTTTTAATATACAATTCTGCAGAAAGTGTTGCCACCATAGAGAAATACTGATTTGGATACAAGAAAGTTTTTTAAATTCTTTCATCAGACTAGGGAAATAGCTCAATGGATGAGAGCTCTGCTCTTCAAGAGGACCTGGCTCTGATTCCCAGCACCCATGTGATAGCTTATAAACACTTATAATTCCAGTTCCAAGGGAATTGGTGTCTTCTTCTGGCCTCCCTTGGCACCAGGTACGTATGTAAAGCATTTCATGCAAGAAAAACATTCATATACATAATTGTTTGTTTGGCTGGTTTTTGTTTTTTTCAGACAGGTTTTCTCTGTGTAACAGCCCGGCCATCCTGGATCTTACTCTGTAGACCAGGCTGATATTGAATTCACAGAGATCTGCCTGCCTCTGCCTCTTGAGTGTTGGGATTAAAGATATGTGCCACCACTGCCTGGCTAAATTAAAAAAAAAATTCAAATCCTCCTCCTATGACAAGAAATTCCTGTCCTTTTGTCCTAGTCAGGGTCACTATTGCTGCAGTGAAACGCCATGACCAAAGCAACCTGCAGAGGAAAGGGTTGATTCGGCTCACACTTCCACATCACTGTTCATCACTGAAGGAGGTCAGGACACGAACTCAAACAGGGGAAAGGGTTGATTCGGCTCACACTTCCACATCACTGTTCATCATGGAAGGAGGTCAGGACATGAACTCAAGCAAGACAGGAACCTGGAGGCAGGAGCTGATGCAGAGGCCATTGAGGAGTGCTGCTTACTAGATTGATCCTCAGCCTGCTTTCTTATTTTTGGTTGTGAGCCTAGCCTTTAACAGCTGAGCTATCCCTCCAGCCCTCAGCCTGCTTTCTTAAAGAACCCAGGACCACCAGCCTAGGGCCACCCCACCCACCATGAGTTGGGCCCTCCCCCATCAATTACTAATTTATAAAATGCCTATAGACTTACCTACAGCCAGATCTTATGAACGTATTTTCTCAACTGGGGCTCCCTCATCTCCAGTGACAACAGTTTGTGTCAAGTTGACATAAAACTAGCCAACATACCTCTTCTCCTATAGACCAGAACCTGAACCCCTTCAAAACTCCCCATCTCATTGGCCTATGTCACAAAGCCTCATAACAATTTGAGGCTTGAGACTACCTCTCCCCACTTCCAATACTTGGCTCAGTCATGTAGAACTTTGTAACTTTCAGAGTCCTAAGACAAGCAGATGCCAGCCAGGGGAGGGAGGAGCCTAGTGCCTTCTGTAACTCAGTAAATTCTAAACCCACCTCATGGTGGTTTGAATGAGAATGACTCCCATTCATATTTTTGAATGCTTGTTCCCAGGTAGTAGAACTGTTTTGGGAAGGATTAGGAGGTATGGCTTTGTTGAAAGCCACTGAGGGTGAGATTTTGGGTTTTAAAAGCTCAAGCCAATCTCAGTCTCCTCTCTCTGCCTCCAACTTGTGGATCAGGATGTTAAGTACTGAGTTACTGCTCAAAGGCCATGTCTGCCTGCCTGCTACCATATTTCCTGCCATGATGAGCATGAACTCTAACCTTCTGGAACTGTAATCAAATCCCCAGTTAAATGCCTTCTTTTATAAGTTGCCTTGTTCATGGTGTCTTGTAGCATGAATCTTAAAGAGTCTTATTAATAAAAGCGAACCTAAAGCCAGGTATTGGGGTGAACGCTGGAAGATCAGAGAAGCAGAACAAGCCACAGCCACCTCGCCTCACCAATTCCTCAGGTGATCCTGTTTCCTCAGACTGGATGCCTCTCAGCTGAACTGTGCTACTCAAAAACCTAAAAGCTTAACCAGGCTATAGTTCCTTGTCCTCACACCTTATATACCTTTCTGCTTTCTGCCATCACTTCCTGGGATTAAAGGCTCACTTCCTAGGATTAAAGGCATGAGTCACCATGCCTAGCTGTTTCCAGTGTGGCTTTAAACTCACAGAGATCCGGATGGATCTCTGCCTCCAGAAGGCTAGGATTAAAAGTGTGAGTGCCACCATTTTCTGGCCTCAATGTCTGTCTAGTGGCTGTTCTGTTCTCTGACCCCAGATAAATTTATTAGGGTGCACAATATTTTGGGGAAACACAATATCACCACATTTCCCCCTTTTTGTCTAAAATTTAAAAAAGCTTATAACTAATACAAGAAAAACTATATCCAATAAGTATATACAATATATACAGTCAAGAATTACATTAATAATGTCTAGTCCATTATCATTAGACAGAAGCAGACAAAAAACTCCATTATATATATTAACAATGTCTAGTCCAGCAACATTTGATAAACTCAGAGAAAAAAAATTTCATTACTTATCCTATGTAAAACAAATAGTTCCTTTTTAAAAGTAGATTCAATAATTGACCTTTTTATCTTATCATATCCAGTGTCTCTTCACAGCAATAGAAAAATAACTAAGACATAACTCATATTGAAAATGAACCATAGTAATCTATTACTTACAGCTCAAGCTTGTTTCCACAGCCAAATGCTCTTTATATTTCTGAAACTCATGATATCTGTGCCCTCTCATATTACCTTTGCACTTCTTCCCAATGATCATATTTCTAAACATCTGAATTCAGGCCCTTTGCAAACCACTGAGTGAGGTTAATATCATCAACTCTTCGAATTCATCCAAGTGCCACTTGAGTTGGAAAGTTAACTCAGACTAAACATAACACTAAGAATATGCTTTCTATCATATGGAATAAAAAATTATCCATCCATCCATCCATCTATCCATCCATTCTCCCAGTATCTATTGATTTCTTATGACCTGAGGACAGGTGTTGATATAGGTTTCAGTCTTTAGAATTTAGAATAACATTGGGTGTGGTGGCACACACCTGTAATTTTAGCACTTGGAGGCAGAAGCAGGAGGTGAAATACTCACACTAGTAATTTACAGACTATCATGAATAGAAGGCCAAATAATATTCTTTTATTTAAGCCAGTGACCAAGAGTGAGCTCCCACCACAAAGAACTCTTTGCCCCAAAGTAGAGCAATACAAGGTTTATAAAGGTTAAAAACCAGATGTGGGCCAAGGGACATTTACAAGTACTTTTTCTCTGCAATGAAGGAGGAATTCTTCGTTCTATCAAGCATTTAACAGGTATCATTTTTCAGAAGGAAGGAGGGACCATTGGTTCTTGTCAAAAAGGAAGAAGGTATGAAGTCAGTCTTGGGTTCAGGAATAGCCTGACTTCTCCTAGGCCATTTCAGAGGATTAGTGAATGTTTAAGCCAGGCTGGTTTACACAGCAAGTTCTAGGCCAGTCAGGACTACATAGTTCTTATAGGATTTTTCCTAGGGAGATGTGAACAAATGTCTATCCACCCTAGATATGGCACTAGTAACAGACCATATAACTGATTCCATCCAAGTCTAGTTTAATGAACCAGTGAATTTATTAGAGTTACTTACAGGAATATGGATGACTCAAAGGCCACTGTCTCAAAGACCATCCTTGCAAAAGCTGCATCCCTGGAATTTCTTGCATGGCTTATAGGGAGTCCCACAAGCTGGTGCATTTCTTCTTCCTCCTAATTGTTACTGCTCATGTAACTTCAGGGAGGGCCTTGTGAATCTTGTAACTATCAAGATTTTCTTGAACTTGTGTACATGTGTGCACCTACATGCCATGGTGGACATGTGGAGGTCAAAGGACAACTTGTGGGAGTCAGTTCTCTCCTTCTAACACATGGGTCCCAGGGATTGAACTCAGATTGTCAGGCATGATGGCGAGTGGCTTTACCTGTTGAGCCGTCTTGCTAGCCCTGGTTTCATGACTTTTCTGAGTCTTCTGGGCCTTCTTCCTTCCTCCAGGAGGGAATATTTCAATTTGGAGGAAGGGGCTATACAACAATAAGGATATCCTGTCTCAATAAATTAATAAATGAAGAAAGAAGTGGTCAGTTACAAGATTAGGGAAAAAATTTAGGAAAAAGACAAAAGTAACACTCTGCCTACGTTGTTGGGCTTAGGTTTCATCAGTCTTTTAGAGTAGATCACAAAGCTCAGGGAAAGACCTGAATTCCTTTTGTTGATTTATTATTAAGGATACATATAAAGATATACAGAGAGCAAGTTATACCCAAATATATCCTTACTGGACACACCATCTTCCAGAAGCTTCCATGTGTTCGGTCACTTGGGATTTCCTGGAATTCCAGTTATTGTGTGCTTGTATGGAATCCTTATTACATAGAAAATATTAATAACCAATGATAATCAACAGCCTCTCTCTTCTTGTGGGAGGCTCAGAAGTAGATCTGAAAGATTCTAACCCCTCACCCTGTGTTAGTCTTCCTTGTGACCAGCTCATTCTGTGGTTCTGTAGGGTCTGGCAGCCATTAGCCCAATGAATAGTACTGTGATGGCTATTTTTGTACCAGGCATCCATTTTTAGTAGTCCTTTGATGGACCACACCCTAGGGCCTATTACCCCGAAGCCATTGGCTGAAGGGATCGAATTCCCACAACAGACTCCCGGCAACTGCCCCCTCCCCAGAATGGTGTAACTGTTATGAAACAATTAACTGCTTGCTCTGGTTTTTGTAAACCTGCTTATTGCTGTGTGCAGAGGGAGTGAGGCAATTCCTCACATAGCTGCAAATTCCTGAGAAATGAAATAATTGTGGTTATTAGTTTTAAAACTCTTTCCCTCAACCCCTTCTGGGAGTCATGTCTCCAATTTGCCATAAGGCTGTTGTCCTGCTACCAACATTGATAAATTCATCTAATTATAATTTGAATTGAGTCTGTGGTCTTTCTCCCAATGGTCTTAAACTGTGTAACAGCACACAAAAAAGATACGTATCATTATGAAAAATTTAAAGATTTTGGAAATTGAAGCACAATCCTAAATAGTTTTAACAATAAAAACCCAGAGTCAGATATAGAGGGTGAAAACTTAAAGATCAGAGAAACAGAGCAGCAGCCACTAGACACTTCTTATCTCTATGAATCCTCAGAATGAATGGGGGCTGAGATCCTGTTTCCACTAATTTATATTTCTGTCTCCACTTCCCTAGAGCTGGGATTAAAGGCATGTGCCACCACTGTTGTGGGGGTCCCTGAACCTATGTCCCTGTTCAGGGCAACATCTGTGGGAGGCCTATTCCCCCCTTTTAAAGGGTTCCTATGAGGAGGAGAGAGGAATAAGAAACGTTTAGATAGAAAGCGAAGAGGATAAAGACAGAAACACAGGATAGCTTCAGGAGGACCTGGATCAAAACACAATGGCCCAGAACTTTATTCAAAAGGATTTTTTATAACAATGCCAAGGGACAAAATAAAAGACCTCACCCTTGCTAGATACAGCCAAGTGTAAACCCTTCCAAACACCTGGTAAACACGACCATGGTCAAATTATCCCTTTATGCAGCCCTGCTTGATAAAGCAGGCTCAGATTCTTGGACCCTGAGTAATTTGGGCCTCTACACACTGCCTGACCTCTATGGCTAACTAGTGGCTAGCTTGGCCCTCTGATCTCCACACAAGATTAATTTGTCAGAACACAAACAAAACATCACAAACAGGGAATTACGTGTGTGGAAAAAAGGAAGAAGGCCCAAATATACATTATACAAAACCACGAGGGCCCAGCTGCCAATCCTGTGAAACCCAACAACTTGGAGGTGCTGGTGAGATTGCCCTACTGATCAACCTGCTCAGCTGAGATCCATTCGGGAGAGATTTCATAAGCCTACAGTCTGCAGTCTGAAGAAATAAGATCACCTAAGGAGCTGACGAATGAGCAAAACGCAACCTGAGAATGCAAGAGAAGGAGCCTCCCAGCCACCAAACCAGATCACCAGAATCATAAGCCCACCCTACACAGACTGGGAACAGATAAGGCCCCACCTCCAGTCCAGCAGACCAGGTCTCTAGCCCCTAGACCCCAGCCATCAGAGTCCTAGGGACTAAACAGATACCTTTCCCTGCTCCTTCACTCCGCCCCCCCCAAAAAAAACCAGCTCCTGGGAACCCAACAACTACTGGAGCATAAGCCCACCCTGCACCAATTGGGAACAACTGCTCCCTGAGACAGAACCCACTAACATTGATTGGACTAAGCTGCTCCCAGAGAAACAGAGCCCAACAGCACCAATTCGACCAAGAACTCCTAGTGGACCAAGACTATCAATTAAAACAAGAGAGGCACCTTCAGACACAGACACCACCTGTACCAAACTGAGGAAGAGATGAGTAGATGCCAGTGTAAAAATACAGGCAACAACATAAAGACCTATATGACAACATCAGAACCTAGTGATTCTACACCTGCAAGACCTGAACATACCAAGGCAGAAGAATCAGAAGAAATCAATCCTAAAAACAATTTTAAGAAGATGATAGAGACGCTTAAAGAGGAAATGAAAAACTCCATTAAAGAGGAAATAAAAAATTCCCTTAAAGAAATGGAAGAAAAAACAAACAAAAAAAATGGAAGAAAGAAAAGAAAGTCAAGAAAAAGTAATTAAACAGATGAAGGAAACAGTCCAAGATTTGAAAATTGAAACTGAGACAATAAAGAAGACACAAACTGAGGGAATGCTGGAAATAGAAATTCTGACTAAACAAACAGGAACTACAGATGCAAGCATAACCAACCGAATGCAAGAGATGAAACAGAGAATCTCTGATGTTGGAGACACAATAGAGAAAATAGATTCATCAGTCAAAGAAAACACTAAAGCCAAAAAAAGTTGTAACACAAAACGTCTAAGAAATTTGGGACACCATGAAAAGACCAAACCTAAGAATAATAGGGATAGAAGAAAGAGAAGAACACCAACTCAAGGGCACAGAAAATGTATTCAACAAAATCATAGAAGAAAACTTTCCTAATATAAAGAAAGAAATACCTATGAAGATAAAAGCTTACAGAACACCAAATAGGCGGGATCCCCACCCCCCAAAAAAATCCCCTTGCCACATAATAATCAAACCATTAAACATACAGAACAAAGAAAAAATATTAAGAGCTGCAAAGGAAAAAGACCAAGTAACATATAAAGGCAGACCCATCAGAATAACACCAGACTTCTCAATAGAGACTATGAAAACTAGAAGGTCCTGGACAAATGTTATGCAGACACTAAGAGACCACGGAGGCCAACCCAGACTATTATACCCAGCAAAACTCTTAATCATCATAGACGGAGTAAACAAAATATTGCATGATAAAACCAGATTTAAACAATACCTATCCACAAGTCCAGCCCTACAGAAAGCACTAGAAGGAAAAATCCAACCTAAGGAAGTTAAACACACCCATGAAAATTCAGGCAATAGATAGTCCCACACCAACAAATACCAAAGAAGGGAAAAACAAGACTACCCCCCCAAAAAAATAACAGGAATTAACAATCACTGGTCATTAATATCCATCAATATCAATGGTCTCAACTCACCTATAAAAAGACACAGGCTAACAGAATGGATACGAAAACAGGATCCATCCTTCTGCTGCATACAAGAAATACACCTTAACTTCAAAGACAAGACACTACCTCAGAGTAAAGGGCTGGGAAAAGGCTTTCCAATCAAATGGACTTAAGAAGCAAGCTGGTGTAGCTATCCTAATATAATAAAATAGACTTCAAATTAAAATCAATCGAAAGAGATTGGGAAGGACATTATATATTCATCACAGGGAAAATCCACCAAGATGAAGTCTCGATTCTGAACATTTATGCCTGAAATACAAAGGCACCCACATTTATAAAAGAAACATTACTAAAGCTTAAATAGCACATCAAATCCCACACACTAGTAGTGGGAGATTTCAACACACCACTCTCACCAAAGGACAGATCTACCAGACTGAAACTTAACAGAGAAATAAGGGAACTAACAGATGTTATGACTCAAATGGACTTAATAGGTATCTACAGAACATTCCATCCTAACACAAAAGAATATACCTTCTTCTCAGCACCCCATGGAACCTTCTCAAAAATTGACCACATGCTCGGTCACAAAGCAAATCTCAACAGATACAAAAACATTGGAATCACCTCCTATATCTTATCAGACCACCATGCCTTAAAGTTAGATTTCAACAACAACAAAAATTATAGAAAGCCTACAATATTATGGAAACTGAATAATGCCCACCTGAAGCACCAATAGGTCAAGGAAGAAATAAGAAAGAAATTAAAGATTTCCTAGAATTCAATGAAAATGAAAGTACAACATACCCAAACTTATGGGACACTGTGAAAGCAGTGCTAAGAGGAAAATTCATAGCACTAAATGCACACATAAATAAGTTGTAGATATCTCATACCAGTGACTTAACAGCACAACTGAAAGCTCTAGAACAAAAAGAAACAAACTCATCCAGGAGGAATAGATGCCAGGAAATAATCAAATTGAGGGCTGAAATCAATGAAATAGAAACAAAGAGGACAATACAAAGAATCAATGAAACAAAGAGTTGGTTCTTTGAAAAAAATCAACAAGATAGACAAACCCCTAGCCAAATTAGTCAAAAAGCAAAGAGAGCACCCAAATTAACAAAATCAGAAACGAAAAAGGAGACATAACAACAGACGAGGAAATCCAGAGAATCATCAGGTCATATTTCAAACACCTGTACTCCACAAAATTAGAAAATCTGGAAGAAATGGACAATTTTCTGGATAGATACCACATAGCAAAGTTAAATCAAGACCAAATAAACTATTTAAATAGACCAATAACCCCTAAGGAAATAGAAACAGTCATTAAAAGTCACCCAACCAAAAAAAGCCCAGGACCAGATGGTTTCAGCACAGAATTCTACCAACTTTTCAAAGAAGAGCTAATTCCAATACTCTTCAAATTGTTCCACACAATAGAAACAGAAGGAACATTACCAAACTCTTTTTATGAGGTTACAGTTACCCTGATACTCAAACCACACAAAGATGCATCAAAGAAAGAGAAGTACAGACCAATCTCCCTCATGAACATTGATGCAAAAATACTCAACAAAATATTGGCAAACTGAATCCAAGAACACATCAAAAAAATTATCCACCATGACCAAGTAGGTTTCATCCCAGGGATGCAAGGATGGTTCAACATATGAAAATCTGTTAATGTAATATACCATATAAACAACTGAAAGAAAAAAAACCACATGATCATATCATTAGATGCTGAAAAAGCCTTTGACAAAATCCAACAACCCTTCATGATAACAGCCACCATCAAATTAAATGGACAGAAACTCAAAGCAATTCCACTAAAATCAAGAACAAGAAAAGGCTGTCCATTCTCCCCATATTTATTCAATATAGTACTTGAAGTTCTAGCTAGAGCAATAAGACAACAAAAGGACACCAAGGGGACACAAATTGGAAAGGAAGAAGTCAAAGTTTCCCTATTTGCAGATGATATGATAGTATACATAAGTGACCCCAAAAACTCTACCAGGGAACTCCTACAGCTGATAAACTCCTTCAGTAAAGTGGCAGGATACAAGATCAACTCAAAAAAATCAGTAGCCCTCCTATACACAAATGATAAAAGGGATGAGAAAGAAATCAGAGAAACATCACCCTTACAATAGCCACAAATAATATAAAATACATTGGGATAACACTAACTGAACAAGTGAAGGACCTGTTTGATAAGAACTTTAAGTCTCTAAAGAAAGAAATTGAAGAAGATATCAGAAAATGGAAGGATCTCCCATGCTCATGGATAGGTTGGATTAACATAGTAAAAATGGCAATCTTACCAAAGCAATCTATAGATTCAATGCAATCCCCATCAAAATCCCAACACAATTCGTCACAGACTTGGAAAGAACAATACTTTGGAAAAACAAAAAACCCAGGATAGCTAAAAGAATCCTGTATAATAAAGCAATCTCTGGAGGCATCACCATCCCAGACCTCAAGCTCTACTATAGAGCTATAGCAATAAAAACAGCTTGGTACTGGCATAAAAACAGACATACAGACCAATGGAATTGAATTGAAGACCCTGATATTAATCCACACCATATGAACATCTGATTTTTGACAAAGAAGCCAAAACTATACAATGGAAGAAAGAAAGTATCTTCAACAAATGGTGCTGGCATAACTTGATGTCAACATGCAGAAGATTACAAATAGATTCATATCTGTCACCATGCACAAAACTCAAGTCCAAGTGGATCAAAGACCTCAACATAAATCCATTTACACTGAACTTGATAGAAGAGAAAGTAGGGCCGGGCGTTGGTGGCGCACGCCTTTAATCCCAGCACTCGGGAGGCAGAGGCAGGTGGATCTCTGTGAGTTTGAGGCCAGCCTGGACTACCAAGTGAGCTCCAGGAAAGGCGCAAAGCTACACAGAGAAACCCTGTCTCAAAAAACCAAAAAAAAAAAAAAAAAAAAAAAGAGAAAGTAGGAAGTAGTCTTGAACACATTGGCACAGGAGATCACTTCCTAAATATAACACCAGTAGCACAGACACTGAGAGCAACAATTAATAAATGGGACCTCTTGAAACTGAGAAGCTTTTGTAGGGCAAAAGACATGGTCAATAAGACAAAAAGACAGCCTACAGAATGGGAAAAGGCCTTCACTAACCCCACATCTGACAGAGGGCTGATCTCTAAAGTATATAAAGAACTCAAGAAACTAGACATCAAAATACTAAACAATCCAATTAAAAAATGGGCTACAGAGCTTAACAGAGAATTCTCAAAACAAGAATTACAAATGGCTGAAAGGCATTTAAGGAATTGCTCAACATCCTTAGTCATCAGAGAAATGCAAATCAAAATGACTCTGAGATATCACCTTACACCTGTCAGAATGGCTATGATAAAAAAAACACTAATGACAGTTTATGTTGGAGAGGATGTGGAGCAAAGGGAACACTCCTCCACTGTTGGTGGGAGTGCAAACTTGTACAACCACTGTGGAAAGCAGTATGGCAGTTTCTCAGAAAATTGGGAATTGATCTACCTCAAGACCCAGTCATACCACTCTTGGGCATATACCCAAGGAATGCTCAATCATACCACAAAGATACATGCTCAACTCTGTTTACATCAGCATTATTCGTAATAACAAGAACCTGGAAACAACCTAGATGCCCGTCAACTGAAGAGTGGATTAAGAAAATGTGGTACATATACACAATGGAGTACTACTCAGCAGAGAAAAACAATGACATCATGAAATTTCAGGCAAATGGATGGAACAAGAAAATATCATCCTGAGTGAGGTAACCCAGACTCAGAAAGACAAACATGGTATGTACTCACTCATAAGTGGATACTAGATATAAAGCAAAGGACAATCAGACTGCAACCCACAGATCCAGGGAGACTACCTAACAGGAGGGACCCTAGGATGACTGTGGCTTATAATAAATTTTGGTTTTACCCAATCACTGGGCAAGTTCTAGTGAAACATTTCACTATTAGGATAAGAATTTGTACTGTATCAAGCTGATGAAAGAAAAAAAAATTTAAAAAAAAAAACCAAAACCACAATAAGCAAGTATTTTAGTCAGTGTCCTATTGCTGTGAAGAAACACCATGACCACAATAGTTCTTATAAAGGAAAGCATTTAAGTGGGGTTAGTTTACAGTTTCAGAGGTTTAGTCCATTGTCATCATGTTGAGGAGCATGGCAGCATGCAGGCAGACACGGTGCTGGAGAAATAGCTGGGAATCCTACATCCAGATCCACAGGCAGCAGGAAAAGAGAAACACTCAGCCTGGCTTGAGGTTTTGAAACCAGAAAGCCCACCCCCAGTGACATACTTCCTCCAACAAGGCCACACCTACTCCAACAAGGCCATATCTCCTAATCCCTTTCAAGTAGTGCCACTCACTAATGACTAAGCATTCAAATATATGATCCTATAGGGACCATTGTAGTGGTATTGTGTTCCCCAAAATATTGTGCACACTAATAAACTTATCTGGGGTCAGAGAACAGAACAGCCACAATATTAAACATAGAGGATAGGCAGTGGTAGCACACGCCTTTAATCCTAGCATTCCAGAGGCAGAGATCTACCTGGATCTCTGTGTCTTCAAGGATACAGCCAAGCATGGTGACTCACGCCTTTAATCCCAGAAAGTGAGTCTTTAATCCCGGCGAGTGATGGCAGAAAGGTATATAAGGTGTAAAGACCAGAAACTAGAAGCTTTTGGCTGGTTAAGCTTTTAGACAGTTCAGCTGAGACCCATTCAGATGAGGACTCAAAGGCATCCAGTCTGAGGAAACAGGATCAGCTGAGGAATTGGCAAGGTGAGGTGGCTGTGGCTTGTTCTGCTTCTCTGATCTTCCATCATTCACTCCAATAACTGGCCTTAGGTTTGATTTTATTAATAAGACCTTCTAACAATTCTGCTACAGACCATTTACATTCAAATTATCATAACAAGTATGGGAGCCTATTGTAGAATATTATTTTAAGGTGTGTTACTTTTGTTTATGTTACATTTGTTTAACTCTGTGAAGTTGTTAATGTGTTACTGTGCCTGTGTAAAACACTTGATGGTCTAATAAAGAGCTAAATGGCCAATAGCAAAGTAGAAGAAAGGATTGGTGGGGCTGGCAGGCAGAAAGAATAAATAGAAGGAGAAATCTAGGATGAAAGGAAGAAAGAGAAAGAAAGAAAGAAAGAAAGAAAGAAAGAAAGAAAGAAAGAAAGAAAGAAAGAAAGAAAGAAAGAAAGAAAGAAAGAAAGAAAGAAAGAAAGGAAAGAAGGGAGGGAGGGAGGGAGGGAGGAAGGAAGGAAGGAAGGAAGGAAGGAAGGAAGGAAGGAAGGAAGGAAGCAGGAGAGCAAGGAGAGGAGAATGCTATGGGATAGCCACATAGTCACACAGCCACACAGCCAGCCACAGAATAAGAGTGAAAGTAAGATTATAGAAGTAAGAAAAAGGCAAAAGCCCAGAGGCAAAAGGTAGATTAGATAATATAAGTTAATAAAAGCTGGCAAGAAACACACCAAACTAAGGCCAGGCATTTATAACTAAGAATAAGCCTCTGTGTGTGATTTATTTGGGAACGGGGTGGGGGTGGGGGCTAAGAGAATAAAAAAGCCAACAACAGAAGCCTGTGCAAGAAAGCTATTAATTTACTATGAAATATGAATGGGGCACAGTGCAACACGTTTTTCCCATGAGGTGCTCTTCTAGAAAGAACTGAACAAACTATGACAGTGGATGTGCTTGAAAGCAAGGACATGAAAGGGAATGCCCTGATGTGTTCACGTTATTTCCACTGGAAAGGTGAAGCTCTGGGAGAAATGCTCGTAGCTCTTTCACATGACCAAAGATAATATTCATAACACCAGGTGTATTCCCTCACTGTACTTGTATTTGTTTAAGCTAGCTGTAAACATCACCTCGTGTGTTGCTTGTTTTAATAATAAAAATGAGAATTGTTCTGTTTGAGCTGCTTTTATGTTCAAATGCCTTAGGCCCCCTGACACCCCACTCCTGTTCAGATTATGGCCTCATTGGTCAGGGTGGGTAGACAGACAAGGAATAAAAAAAGAAGGGAAATGAACATCTGATTTACGATAAAGAAGCCAAAACTGTACCATGGAAAAAAGAAAGTATCTTCAACAAATGGTGCTGGCATAACTGGATGTCAACATGCAGAAGATTACAAATAGATCCATATCTGTCACCATGCACAAAACTCAAGTCCAAGTGGATCAAAGACCTCAACATAAATCCATTTACACTGAACTTGATAGAAGAGAAAGTAGGAAGTAGTCTTGAACGCATTGGCACAGGAGATCACTTCCTAAATATAACACCAGTAGCACAGACACTGAGAGCAACAATTAATAAATGGGACCTCCTGAAACTGAGAAGCTTTTGTAGGGCAAAGGACACGATCAATAAGACAAAAAGACAGCCTACAGAATGGGAAAAGATCTTCACCAACCCCACATCTGACAGAGGGCTGATCTCCAAAATATATAAAGAACTCAAGAAACTAGACATCAAAATACTAAACAATCCAATTAAAAAATGGGCTACAGAGCTTAACAGAGAATTCTCAAAACAAGAATCTCAAATGGCTGAAAGGCATTTAAGGATTGTTCAACATCCTTAGTCATCAGAGAAATGCAAATCAAAACAACTTTGAGATATCACCTTACACCTGTCAGAATGGCTAAGATCAAAAACACTGAAGACAGCTTATGTTGGAGAGGATGTGGAGCAAAGGGAACACTCCTCCACTGTTGGTGGGAATGCAAACTTGTACAGCCACTCTGGAAATCAGTATTGTGATTTCTCAGAAAATTGGGAATATGTCTTCCTCAAGACCCAATTATATCACTCTTGGGCATATACCCAAGGAATACTCAATCTTACCACAAGGACACATGCTCAACTATGTTCATATCAGCATTATTCGTAATAACAAAAACCTGGAAAAAACCTAGATGCCCCTCCACTGAAGAATGGATAAAGAAAATACAGCACATATACACAATGGAGAACTACTCAGCAGTAAAAAACAATGACATCATGAAATTTGCAGGCAAATGGATGGAACTAGAAAATACCATCTTGAGTGAGGTAACCCAGACTCAGAAGGACAAGCATAGTATGTACTCACTCATAAGTGGATACTAAATGTGAGAGAAGGAATGGCCAGACTGCAACCCACAACTCCAGAGAGGCTAGCTAACAGGGAAAGACCCTAGGAGGGACACATGGATGACCCTGTAAAGGAGAAGTGGATGAGATCTACATGAGTGGACTGGGTGTGTGTGGGGGGGCAGAGGTTGAGGAGTGGAGGATGAGAACATAGGGAAATGGGAGGGTCAAGCTGGAACAGGGACTGTAGCTAGAGTTTTCCTGGTCCTGCCTAGCCCACAGTCAGGACAAATCTCTCTCACCCACCAGTCCCGCAGCTGCTCAGACTCAACCAAGTAAACACACAGAGACTTATATTACTTAAACTGTTTGGCCTAATGGCTCAGGCTTCTTGCTAGCTGTTCTTATATCTTAAATTAACCCATATCTATTAATCTATAAGTTGCCATGTGGCTCGTGGCTTACCGGTATCTTAAAATCTCATAGTGGCAGGTGGCAGCATCTCTGTTCAGGCTTCCTGTTCCCAGAATTTTCTTCTCTGCTTGTCCCACCTGTACTTCCTGCCTGGCTACTGGCCAATCATCATTTTATTTATACAGAGTGATATCCACAGCAAGGGACAGAGTGGGAGGGCAGGGAGGAAGATACCATGATAGCTGAGGACATCATGGGACTAGGAAGAGGCAGGGTGCTGGGGAGGCTCTCAGGAATCCACAAGGTTGACCCCACCTTGGTCTGCTGGCAGTGGTCCAGAGGGTGCCTGGACCAGTCTACTCTGGTGACCAACCTAGCAAATAACCTAGTTGTCATCATAGAGCCTTTGTCCAGTGACTGATGGAGGCAGATACAGAGATCCATGACCAGGCACCAGGCTGAGCTCCGGGAATCCAATTGATGAGAGAAAGGAGAGATACTGCAGGCGAGGGACATCGAAATCATGATGGGAGGGTGTGCAGAGATGACAGGCCACACTAGTGGAAGCCCATGAACTGTGGACTGGTGGCTGTGGAGCCCCCATGGGACTGGACTAGGCCCTCTGGATACAGAAGACAGTTGTTTGTCTCAAAGTGTTTGGGGGGCACCCAGGCAGGGGGATTGGGATCTGTCCCTGGTCTATAGGCAGGCTTCTGGAACCCTGTGCCTGTGGTATGACACCTTGCACAGCCTTGGTGCAGTGGGAAGGGGCTTGGACCTGCCTAGGCTCAGTGTGCTGGGCTCTGCTGACTCCCCATGGGAGACCTCGATTTGGGGGATGTGGGGATGCGGGGTGGCTTGGGAAAGAGGGCTGGGGGTGGGAGGAGGGAGGAGGGGGAATCTGTGGATAGTATGTGGAGTGAGTAGAAAATTTCTTAATAAAGAAAAATGAAAGAAAAAAAAGAAGGGAAAAGGAGTTTAGACAAACGTGGGGCCATATGATTTCAGTCTCAGCACTCAAGAGTGCAGGAGGACACCACAAATTCCAGGTTAGCCTGGTTTGTTAGATGAGACCCTGTGTTACACCCCACCTCTAAAAACACACAGAGAAAAAAAAGGGAGAAATGGGAGAGGGAGAGAAGGAGAGAGAGAGGAGAGGGAGAGGAAGGGAGAGGGAGAGAGAGAGGGAGGGGGAGAGAGAGAGAGAGAGGGAGGGGGAGAGAGAGAGAGAGAGAGAGAGAGAGAGAGAGAGAGAGAGAGAGAAAGAGAGGAGAGAGAGAATATTAAGTAGCCTAATGCTAGAAACATAAGTGAATCAAATTCAAGATCCAGACATAAATCCATACATCTATGGACACCTGATTTTTTTTTAATAAGGAAGCCAGAAATACACAATTGAAGAAAGGAAGCATCTTCAACAAATGGTGCTGGTCTAACTGGATGTCTGCATTTAGAAGAATGCGAAAAGATCCATATTTATCACCCTGCACAAAACTTAAGTCCAAGTGGACCAAAGACCTCAACATAGAACCAGACACACTGAACCTGATAGAAGAGAAAGTAGGGAATACCCTTGAACTTATTGGCACAGGAGATAACTTCCTAAATAGAACCCTGATAGTGCAGGCACTATGGTAGACAATAATAGCACCTCATGAGACTGAAAAGCTTCTGTAAAACAAAGGACACTGTCAAAAGGACAAAACAGCAGCCTACAGAATGGGAAAAGATCTTCACCAACCCCACATCTGACAGAGGGCTGATCTCCAAAATATATAAAGAATTCAAGAAATTAGACATCAACAAAACAAATAATACAATTTAAAAATGGGGTACAGATCCAAACAGAGAATTTTCAATAGAGGAATCTCAAATGGCTGAAAAACACTTAAAGAAATGTTTAAATCAACATCCTTTAAAACAACATTTGAAAATGCAAATCAAAACTACTTTGAAATTTCATCTTACACCTGTCAGAATGGCTAAGATCAATAACACAAGTGACAGCTCATGGTTGCAAGGATGTGGAACAAGGGGAACACTACTCTACTGCTTGTGGGAGCACAAACTTTACAGTCACTATGAAAATCAATATAGTGGCTCCTCAGAAAGATGGGAATTAATCTACCTCAAGACCCAGCTATACCACTCTTTGGAATATACCCAAGGATACTCCACCCTAATTAGGGGGTCCCTGCAGGTGTCATACAGGGAAGCAAACCATCTAAAAAGATAAGAATGAAAACCTGGTGCAGATTGACTTTGCCAACCTGGATCAGACTTTGGAAAGTCTAGTAACAGGCAGTTTATTCCCGATGTATTTAAGCCCAGTGTAATTTAGAAAAAAAGTTCCCTGGTGTAATACAATCCCAGTTGCACAATGAAGTGTAATTACATTGAAACTCAACTCAGGGTACATATCATTTCTTCCAAGAAGATGGATTCTAGAGATATGATACCTATACTAACTTAAGGGCTTAAGGGTCTGGCCTGGTCTCAGTCATACAGATAACATAGAGGTCATTTGGGCTGTTAGCTACCTTTGGTCCTGGTTGTGGGAGCTTGGGTAAGTGTCTGGCTATAAGGGTCATTTAGATTATTAGTTATCTTCAGTCTTGGTTGTAAGAGCTTAATATGGCCTGGCCCAACAGTTACCACAGATCACCAGACAATCCTGTGTGTTTAACATACCTAGTTTCTCTGGAGATCTGTGGGCACAAGTACCTTCATGCCAAAGCTCCCAACAACCTACCACAAGCACATTTATTCAACTATGTTCATGACAGCTTTATTCATAGTAGAGAGAAACAAGAAACAATCTAGATATCCCTCAACCAAAGAATGAATAAAGAAAATCTGGTGTGTTTACACATTGGAGTATTACTCCACTTTAAAAACAAATGACATCATGAAATTTGCAGGCAAATGGATGGAACTAGAAAAAAAATCATCCTGTGTGAGGCAACCCAGGCCCAGAAAAACAGACATTATATGTACCCACCTATAAGTGGATGTTAGCTGTTAAGTAAAGGATAATCACGCTACAATCCACAGACCCAGAGAGGCTAAGTAACAAGCAGCGTGCTAGGGGGATGCATGGATCTACCTGGGAAGGGGAAATAGATAGATTTTGTGGGTGGACTGGGGACTGGTGGTGATGAGAACAGGAGGGATCAGGTGGGAGACAGAGGGAGGGAGAAAGTATGGGGAGAGATGACTGGAATAGAGAGAATTTAGGGGTGCTGTGGAAACAGTGCAGTGGAAACTTCCTGGAACCTATCAAAGTGACTAGCAAGGACTCCTAGTAATGGAGTCTGTATCAGCCATCTTCTGTAACCAGGCAAGGCTTCCAGTGGTGGGACTGGGACAACAATCCAGCCACAAAACCTTTGACCCACAACCTGTCCTGCCTGCAAGATGTACTAGGGAAAAGATGGCTCAGAGATTGTCAATAACTGATCTAACTTGAGGCCCAAGCCACAAGGGGGAACTCACACCTGATACTGCCCTGATCCCCAGTGGCCGCGAATGGGAAGCTGGATGGCCCAGAGGCCTAAGGTAGAACCAAATATGACTGACAAAAAAAAAATCAGTGAGATGTTTCCTAATGATATTCTGCTATACTCATAGATTAGTGTCTAACACAATTGTCATCAGAGAGGCTTCCTCCAGCAGCTGATGGGAACAGATGCAAAGACCATAGCCTGTTATTCCTAAAATTCACCAGAGAAAAACCAATTCTACCATTTTGAACTGAATTTGGAGCAAGCTTTATTAAAATATTAAATATTGACCAAGACGGACTTTGGTCAGGACTACTCCTTGAAATTTCCCGGCTGAGTGGCCCTGAAACACATTACAGAGTTGTTTAAGGAAAAACCCACTGTATTTTTCCCATGTGGCTTTGTTGTTATTTTCCAAGAACTACAACTCCCAGAATTCCAAGAAATTACCTGGTTCTTGGACAGGTGGGGCTTACAGGTTAATTTATGGTATTACAAGTCAAACATTAGGCAGAGCTCAGGGAACCCCGAGAAAGAGAGGGGGAGGAAGGATTGTAGGAGACAGAGGGATGGAGGACACCATGAGAACACAGCCCACAGAATCAACTAAGCAGGGCTCATAGAAGCTCACAGAGATGGAAGAAGACTATAGAGACTGTGTAGATTTGCACTAGGTCCTCTGCATACATGCCGTGGGGGGTGGTTGTGGGACTCCTAACAGTGGAATTGGGAGCATCACTGTCTCTTTTGCCTGATCATGGGACCCTTTTCCTCCTACTGGGTTGCCTCGTCCAGCCTTGATATGAGGGTTCATGCCTAGTCTTATTGCATCTTGTTATGCTTGTTCTATTGATATCCCTAAGAGGCCTGTTATTTTCTGAAGGGAAATGGAGAGGAGCAGCAGATCTGGGGAAAAGGGAAGGGGATTGGGGGGGGGGGGGGGGGGGGGACTGGGAAGAGTAGAGGGCTGTGGTTGGGATGTATTGTATGAGAGAAGAATAA
This sequence comes from Peromyscus aztecus, assembly GCA_902168405.1. Lineage (NCBI taxonomy): Eukaryota > Metazoa > Chordata > Mammalia > Rodentia > Cricetidae > Peromyscus > Peromyscus aztecus. The sequence continues at coordinate 50,011 of CABHPQ010144190.1, read as the reverse complement.
ATAAAAAGAAGAAAAAAGACGCATAAGTGAAACCTGTGGTGATACTTTGTGATCTAACAAATAAAACTTACCTGAAGATCAGAGTGCAGAGCTAAACCACTAGTTAGCCATAGAGGCCAGGCAGTGGTGGCACACACCTTTAATCCCAGCACTTGGGATCTCATGCCTTTAATCCCAGCACTTGGAGGCAGAGACAGGAAGTGATATGGATGGGCAGAGAGAGGAATATAAGGTGGGAGGAGATAGGAGCTCTGTCTCTTTCAGGCTGAAGAGTTGTCCAGGTAAGAGGTGGTGGCCGTGGCTTGCTCTTTTGTCTCTCTGATCTTTCAACATTTACCCCTACATCTGACTCCAGATTTTTATTATTAAGATCAATTAGGATGCGTACTACAGAAACCATTTCATGTAAAATCATTCTGTGTTACTTGGAATAATATAATGCTTACAAGATGTGTTAAGAAGCTAGCCACAAATCAGCTCTGATATGAGCCAAGCAGGCTGATATGTTAATGAGCCAGCCTCAAGGTGGCTCTGATATTTTTGATATGTTAATGAACCAACCCTAAATTGTGATCCTTGATATCACAAAACTAATGCCCACTGGACAATACAAAAAACTGGCACTGCCATGCTCCCAAGTCATAGTATCTCAAGCCACTTACTGAGTTCACACATACCTGCCCATCAGCACTAGCAGCTGCCCAATGCCCTTAAGAACTTTCTGGAACTTCCAAAGGAAATTCTGATTCCCCAGACTTCAAAAGGCAGTGCATATGTCCAGAAATGACAGTCTCAGCATAGCTTAAGTTGCACTGTAACTAAAAGCAGACAGCAAGCATTTCTCAGAAACCTGCAAAATGGGTTTCTGCCTACCAGAGAGGCCACTGCCCTTGGCATTTATGTGTGGCTGGATATCAAAGCCCGTGCTGGCCTCCTGGCCCTTCTCACCTCCCCAACTCCATGTCCACTGTGCTAGCTCCAAGGCTGTTGTCATGCACAGGCTTCCCTCCTCCCAGATACCCATTTGTTCCCTATGCAACAGCAAGGGCTTTCCACCACCCCACTCTGATAACTTCACTTCTCTCATAGACAGTCCATGTCCAGTTAGCCAGATTCCTCTGGATGGTCTCTCTGTCTCCTATCTACAACCAAACCTTTCCCCCAAACCTTGGAGCTACTGTCTTAGTGGCTTCTTTACTGCAGCCTCACTTACATTCCCAGCCTGCCACAGCTGAAGGGTCTTATAGTGGATGCATGTTGCTCCCAAAGCATCCTCACCAGAGAGGGTACCTCAGGAGAAGCCTGCAGCATTTCCTGCCATTTCCTGCTCTGGTGAGATATCTGTTTAGATGAGATTGCCAAAACCTTTAGAATAGTATGGTATTGTAAGGAATGTTTTTTCCTCTTTCTTTTTCTTTTTCTTTTTTTTTCAAGACAGGATTTCTCTGTGTAGTTTTGGTGCCTGTCCTGGATCTCGCTCTGTAGATCAGGCTGGCCTCAAACTCACAGAGATCTGCCTGGCTCTGCCTCCAGAGTGCTGGGATTAAAGGCGTGCAACACCACCGCCCGGCATAAGGAATATTTTTGTGAATAAACCATGAATATTCAAAAGGCAAATATCATGTGGACATCCTAATTGCCAAGTCCCTCAAAGCCCACCAGCCATGCTCACCATACCTATCATATATGAAGTCCAAGGTTTGATCCTTGGAAAGCATGGTGGTAGGGAACCAAGTAGCCTAGAAATAAAAAGGCATACTGTTTTAGTCACTGTTCTATTGCTATTAAGAGACACCATGACCACAGTAACTCTTAAAAAAGAAAGCATTTAACTGGGGCTTGCTTACAGTTTCAGATGTTTTGTCCATTATCATCACGGCAGGAAGTATGGCAGAGATGGTGATGGAGAAGCAGCTGAGAGTTCTACATCCAGATCCACAGACAGCAGGAGGAGATACTAGGTCTAACTTGGGCTTTTGAAACTTCAGAGCCCACCCCCAATGACATACTTCCTCCAACAAGATCATAGAATTTATTCATATATATATGAATTTACTGCAGTCCAACAATGGCCAGCTGTGAATGGAAGGCCAAGAATCTAGTAGTTGCTCAGTTCAATGAGGCTGAGTGTCTCAGCTGGTCTTCTGTATATGCTGATATATAAAGAAGAAGTAGGCTCTAATGTCAGTGAAGGAATGGATGTGATGACAAGGTGAGGGCAAGTAGGTGAAGAAGAACCCTTCCTTCTTCCATTGTCCTTATATAGGCTTCTAGCAGCAGGTGTGGCCCAGATTAAAGTTGTGCCTTTCTGCCTTCAAGATCTGGATCACAAGTGTGCCCTCTATTTCTGGATTGTAGTTCATTCCAGATATCGTCAAGTTGACAACCAAGAACAGCCATCACAGGGGCCATTCTTATTCAAACCACCCCACATACCTAGTGACCTTACAGTAGAAGAGGAGATAGGAGTCTGTGTCTCCTTTGAAGTTTTGAATTAATTATATAATGCCTTAGTTTTCCTTACTGAACTTGGGGTCATAATCTGTACCCCAAGAAACCAGATTTAGTCATTTTTTTTCTGGAGAAGTCAATTAAAATAGCCAAATCAATAGTTAAAAAAAAATCCAAAAAAGGAGACAGTGTCCACACTTTAAGAGGGACAAAGAGATCTAATAATCCCATCCAGTCCATCTTCAGGGTCCTGAAGTGAGACTGAAGTTAAGTAGGAGCTTGGGATATGTCTATCTAAGTAGCCCTGGTCCATGTGTGGCCCTACCCACCTTGGGATATGTCCATCTAAGTAGCCCTGGTCCGTGTGTGGTCCTACCCACCATGGACCCATCAGTTTCTTGGCTCCAATCTCTCCAGCAAGGTGGTCTAACAAGTTTTCATTCTTGTGTGAATGAAGAAAAGTTTCCATTCTGACTAGCTCCATGCTTCAACATTTTCCTCCTCCAAGCATGAGACTCTTGGGGAAAATTCAGGTTACTCGTGGCGTATTCCCCATCTATGTAATGGATACACCTTAAAGAAATGTATCCCTCCTTCCCACATCCTCTAAATCATATAGCACCACATGTTAGACTATTTTTTAAAAGCAGCTATAGTGAAAGAGTGGACAGAAAGAAAGAGAAGCTTGTTCTGACCTTAGAGGGCCCATGTTTATTCATGGCAAGGGGGCAGCTTGTGCCGATAGCCGAAATGTCTGCAGTGGAAGATAGGATGCTGTCTCTTACTGGGGTGGAAAGTAGTCTGCAAGGTAAGCTGGGAAGTGTAATCCTTCAGCAGGAAACTATCAAGAATGACATAGAAAAACACTCTCTCACTGCCCCACTCATCACCTCCCCAACCCTTGCCAAGAGAGAGAGAGAGTTCCCAGGGTACTCTTGAGGAGAGAGGGATAAGAAATATTAGTTAGAAAGAGTGTGGAAAAGAGACAGACGAAAAAACACAGGATAGCTTCAGGAGGGTCTAGATCAATATCCACCAGCCCCTTCCATCTATTCAAAAGGGCTTTTTTATAGGAATGCCAAGGGGTGGGGGAAAAGACCTGCCCCTAGCACAGCCAGGTGCAGACCCTTCCAATCACCTGGTGACCATACACAGGGTCAAGCCATCCCTTAATGCAGTCCCGCTGGGTAAAGCAAGCTCAGTTCTCACTAGGAAAACTTTGTGGGCCTCCACAGAGTGAGAAGGACTCAGAAGGAGGAAAACTTGACTCTTCTCTCCCTGCTTCCCTTTTACTTTTTTTTTTTTTTTTTAATTTCCTTCTTTCCTCACCCCACTCCAGGGACTGGGCCTAAAGCCTTGAACTTACCAGGAAGCAAACACTCTATCATAGCATTCTGTGCCCAGGTGTTTTGTTTTGTTTGTGAAAGCATCTCACGATGTAGCTTGTTGATGAAAAAAACACAGCTCTCATCTTAAAAAGGAATAAGAGAGATCGTTTATTCTGGAGCCATTGTGAATAACCATGATTCAGAAACACAGATTAGGTTACCCTAAATTCTATGTTTCAATGTGGAAGCAACTTTATAAGGTTTTTATAGTTTAACAGAACAAAGAAAGTCATAAATCAAGGTGTGGTGATTCCTCTACAGGCTTTACAGCAGGCAGGGAAAAAATGATCCACGGAGAGACAAGAATGGCTTAGCCAGATTTTATTGTAACCAGTGCTAGACCAAGACTTCTAAAGTCTGGCCCAGATCATTTTACTTTAGTCATTATAAGTACAGCACAATTTTGGGAAAAAGTATTCAGATAACAATTAACCTAGTTCCAAGTACACAACAATTTATGACGTTTACGTTGAGATTCCTTACAAAGTACATCCGGCTTTCACAAGAATGGGTACTGTCGACTCAGACATAGTGCTCAAGGTCTAGGGAGTTTGAGTGAGGTAAACTTCGGGTGTCAGGATTGGCCCGGCCTAAGGTAACATAGAAGTCGCTTCGGCTGTTGTAAAGCACATGTGACATCACTTGTAAGAGTGGTTTTATGGTCTAAAAGCAATGCTCAGGATTTAGGGGAAAGGTCTTGGATAAGCAGAAACATAAAGTCTGGAAGATAAGGCAGAGCCTGTCTCATTGGACAGCAGAGGATCACCAGGATAAAACGACATCATTCCTAGTTCCAGGAAGAACAGCTTCACACCTCATTCCTTTGAAGAGGTGAGCTCTGTTAAACTTTCCTGGCTTCTCCAGTGCTTATCTGTGTAAACAAGGCTCTTTGTTCTCTACATCAAGGCAAGTTTAAAATGAGTTTGTGGGTACACAAGAAAGGCATGTACAACAAGATGGGGAGGTATTCTATAGGTCTAAGGAGCGATCCGATGGTATTCTTAGTGTGATGGCTAATGAAACTTCATTTTATGGTAAGCATCCATTTTGGTACCCACTAGCCATCTGTCTCTGACTTCAGTCCCTAGAAGATAAGTTGCCAGTAACCCTGACTCAGTGACCCCCACCTAAAAGTGTACAGCCATGACTGTCTATCTGTGATATGACTAACTGATTTTTGGTTTCTGTAACCTGCTTATGCAGACAGTCAAGGACTCTTTTGAGGTCACCTGACTACCTAATCTTAATAGAGCATAACATCTCTTGTTTTGCTTGTGCAGATACTCAAGGTCTTCTTGTGGGTTTTGCCTTTAAAAATCCTTCCCTCGTCTCAAGTTTGGCTCAGAGATTGTTGTCCTGCTAGCAGTACTCAATAAATCCCTTAATTATAATTGAATTGAGTCTATGGTCCTTCTCCCAGGGAACTCCATAACATTAGGTTTTGAACTGGTAAAAGCTAGATGCTTTGCTAAGTCAATAGATGCTAAAAAGGTTTTTATCTATCACCACAAGATGTTAGTTCTGCTACAGAGGTGGGCAAAGAATTGCTGTTTTGGAGGGCCAGACCTTAGATAAGGTAATTACTAACATTACAATCTCTCCACAGTACTGAAATTCTAATCAGCCCAAAAGTCTCTACAGACAGACTCCTTTCAGGAGTTTTCATTCACAGCCAAATGTAGCTTCTTTCCAGAAGTTTTCGTTCACAAACCCAAGCTAGTCTTGAACTTAAATCAATCATCCTTCCTGAGCTTCCTGAGTGTTGAATCACAGATGTGTTTTGTCATGTCATAAAATCAGAAACCTGTCGCTTCTAGAAATAGGCCCCTCATGGCCAGCCTTTCCTAAGTGAAGAGGGCTACAGGCAAGACAAATAATCATTGTCATACCACATACTAACTAGGCTCATTGTTTTTCCAGAGACCCCTTATCTAGGAATGCCCTTGGGACTTTTCAAACACTTGCTTTGATCCAACCCACACACACAAAAATGAAATAGTATCTCTTAGTCTGGTTTGGTGATGTCAGCTCAGTTTTGGATCCATTTCTTTGTAGTGTACCTATCTCCCTCTACTTCCTGCAAAGGACCTTAAAATAATACACTTTGTTCTCCTTGGGAGGGCCGAAGCTTTATTCAGACCTTACCTCATCAGCTTTAATTGAACTCTGTCAAAGGATGCTCAGTCTCCATGACTCTCTGGAATCTCCCTCCCTCCCTAAACCTAAGATGAGCATTATGCTGGGTCCAAAATAGTTTTTAGACTGTAGTTGATAGAATCTAAAGATGTGGATCCTTGGGGTCCGGAAGGCAAGCTGTATATGCAAACTTCCCTGAATCCTAATGTTCTCATTGGCACAAAGGTCAACTGTCTCCTTTAGCAATGTTGAAATTGTGAATATCTTTCTTTCTTCCTTTTTTTTTTTTGAATAAGTTTATTGAAATGTAGTTCATATACTATTAGAACTGGCCAAAGTAACTCCACTTTTTCCTAGTTTTATCCAGCCCTGCTAACCAAATCCTGCTGAGTAGAACAAAAGTATTCTTTCATACCTGGGTGTTATGATATACACCTGTAATCCCAGAACCCGGGAGATAGAGGCAGATGGATTGTCAGGAGTTCTAGGTCAGCTACAGCTATACAGTGTAACTCTATCTTTAAAAAATCCAACAACAAAGTCTCATTCCCAACTCCACAACAACTAGTGTCATAAAATACTATATAAAAAGATATTAAGTGGGTATGATGGCTCACACCTGTAATCCCAGCACTTATGAGGTTGAGATGGGAGGATTGCTGTGAGTTTGAGGGCTTCCTAAGCTACAGAGTGATAACCTGTCTAAAAATCAAAACTAACTAGGCATAGTAATACACACAGTCCCTGTAGAGGCAGGCAGGTCTCTGTGCATTCAAGGCCAACCTGGTACACGAATTGAGCTTCAGGCCAGCCATAGCTATACAGTGAGACCATGTCTCAAAAACAAAACACTCCTGTAGCTAGAGCTTTCCTGCCTGGCCCACAGTCAGGACAAATCTCTCTCACCTGCCAGTCCCACAGCCGCTTAGACCCAACCAAGTATACACAGAGACTTATATTGCTTACAAACTGTATGGCCGTGGCAGGTTTCTTGCTAACTGTCCTTATATCTTAAATTAATCCATTTCTATAAATCTATACCTTGCCACGTGGCTGGCTTACCAGCATCTTTACATGCTGCTTGTCCTGGCGGTGGCTGGCTGTGTCTCGTTTCCACCTTCCTGTTCTTTTCACCTCTCTGTTAGTCCCGCCTATACTTCCTGCCTAGCCACTGGCCAATCAGTGTTTTATTTATTGACCAATCAGAGTAATTTGACATACAGACCATCCTACAGCACTTCCCCTTTTCTTTTTCTTTCTTTCCTTCTTTTTTTTTTTAAAGAGGAAGGTTTTAACTTTTACACATCTCCAAAGTCAGCCTGGTATATTTGGGAATTTAGGTGTAGCTTCTCTTACTACTTCCTGCTGGAGGGGGGCATTGTATCTTATGGGGACACAAAGAAAATTTTAGGATCATGGAGTAGTCCATGAGGGTGTATCGTCTGAGCCAGTTGCCTTGAAATGGTTCTGGATGTTGGATCATCTGGGCCATGGTGTCATCAGAGACCTTTCAGGGGGTCTTGGCTGGTCAAACCTGATGTATCTTAATGTGGAACAAATCCATAGCCTCTGGCTTTCTGTGGAAACAAAATCAGAGCTTCCTTTCCAAAGCAACATATCCTTACATCCAAATTTTGAAGTCAAGGTATCTTTAAAATATACATATTGGTTTAACTCAGCTTCCTTTACAATCAAATATCTCTCTGCAGTTAAGAATCCCAAAGACAACACAATCCAGATTCTCTGTGTGATATCCATCTTTATGTGGCTTATATTTTATACTACCTTTACTGTCTCTTTAAAGACTTTATTTTTCAAAACTATCTATTTCTTTATATAACTGTATATATTCCTTTTTTTCTCTCTTTGAAGCCTACGTACATTTTTACACACATTTTAAAGCATTTAAAGTCTTGTTCCATCTGAATCTGTCTTATTGTGAACCTGTTACTTTAAACTGCAGCATTCTAAGACTGAAACGGTGCTATGGCTGCTGGCTCCACCCACCTCAGCTTCCCAACATGGCGGTGATATGTTTACCATCAGCTCTGGGAGCCTTCATGGGTCTATGCTTCTATCAAAGCAACATTTAGCCCAGAAACCTCTTTTTTTTTGTTTTGTTTTGTTTTGTTTCGTACTAGCAAAGGCTAAATCCACCATGCAGCTTAATGTGTCACTTGCAGATGCCTCATTCCCGCCATACTGCAGGTCAAACATGCACGCCAGGAACCTGCCATACAGTAGCTCAAGCCAGGAAGGCTAGCATTTTCTGTTTTTATTTATTTTTTATTTTTTTATTTATTTTGTTTTTATTTTTATTTTTAGTTTTTTAGTTTTTCAAGACAGGTTTTCTTTGTGAAACAGTCCTGGCTATCCTGGAACTCACTCTGTAGACCAGGCTGGTCTCAAACTCACTGAGATCTGCCTGCCCCTGCCTCCGAGTGCTGGGATTAAAGGCATGTGTCACCACCGCCCAGCTCATTGTCTATTTTTAAAGACACCAAAACCAGGTAGCACACTGCCTTAGTTACTTTTCTATTACTGTGACAAAACACCATGGCCAAAATAACTTACAAAAGAAAGAACTTAATTTGAGCGTATGGTTCCAAAGGGTTTGAGTCTATGATGGCACAGTGAAGGCATGGCGACAGGCAGCTGGATCAGTAGCTGAGAGCTCCCTTGATCCACAAGCAAGAGGCAGATAGAGCACACTGGGAATGGTATCTTTTTAAAACACAAAACCCATTCCCAATGACACACTTCTTCCAATAATACTACACCTCCCAATTCTTCCCAAACAGTTCAACAACTGGGAACCAAGTATTCCAACATATTGACTTATAGAGACCATTCTCATTCAACACATCTCACACACACACAAGTCTTTAGTTTCTTACTGAGAGGTCTGCAAGTCAACTGATAATTATGCTTCAGACTGCGGCTTGGCAATCTAGGCTCCAAAGTTCTAGTCCAGCTATTGTAAGGCTCAGGCTGAAGGATCCATGCTTTAGGGGGCATGTTGTGTTGTTCAGTGATTTTACTACAAAAGCAAATAAAGCCAAGAGGCAAGTCAAGCCTGCTTAAGGCCTCAGTTCACATTCATATCCATTCTCAGTATCTCACTGGCCAAAGCAAACCATAAGGCCAGGCCTAAAATTTACCTGCCCACAGTAGAAGGGGAAGGAGAGTGAATGTTTACTGAAGAGAAAGCAAGCCATTGCCCTAATCTATCATTTAGTAGTTTACCATAGACAGCTGGTGTTCTTGGTGCTGTCATTACATACAATGTTATCAAAAATGCACAAGAAATTATAATATATATTTCTTCTATATCCCTTTTTCCCCACAAAAGGGTAACATTCAATACAAATTTCTACTGCAATAGGTATTATAAGCTTTGAAATTATTCCAAATATTTACCTGGTTTACTATTTAAGTAACTTTTTTTTTTTTTTTACTGTAATAAGAACCTGGAGTGTTCTCTTTCTCATTGTGACTGTGATTTTTTTTAATTTATTTCTTTTCTGTTTTTTTCCTGTGCTGGGAATTAAAGCCAGGACCTTGTGAATATTAAACAAGTTTCTGTAACAGAGTTACAGCCCCAACCTCCTCTTTTCACAGACTCCATGTCTGAGAACTCAGGATGAACTCACACTTATAAATGCAGTGTTATAACTCGTCAGACCCAATAATGTTTGAAATGAGAGCCAAAAGGGTGTATATATGAATATATATCAATTTATTATTGGGTGCTATAGGAAAACAGACTCATGGATACAGGATAAGGTAGATCCAGTTGCAGAGTTCTTCCATTTTGCCCAGGAAAGATGGAGGTCAAAACATGCCACTCCACGCTGCCTGACTAGGTCTCCACCACCCAAGAGAGAGCAACACCCCCTCCTCTTTTAAGCAATCACATAGGCAGACAAGAAGCCATGCCCTAAGACTTGTACCCCAAAGCTATTGGTGGAATGAATTCCCACAACACCTTCCCTTTTTGTCTAAATAAGAAGGTTCTAAACCTAATACAAAACTATATACAATAAGAACAATTATGAAGTGTTGCCCAGGAGAAAGAAAAGTGAATAATATAAACAAAATGTAACTGCAACCAACAAGAACAACATCAAGCAAGAAACACATACTAATGTCCAGACCATAAATAAATGGCAAATTACAATACTCTAATAGTTGTCCTATACTGAGGAATCTAAATCTAGTAACTAATGTGCTTTTAGCTAAGTCACAAGAGGATTGTAACTGTAACAATTTAGTCTTCAACCCCATCAAACACTTGAGAAGGAAAAGAATATTACCTGAGTGAGTAGGAAGTGCAAGCAAGCAACTTCTGAAATATGCAAGAAATGACAGAGACAGCTGGCTGCCTGGACAGTCACCCAGGATTTCTCTGCAGTGTTGGGGCATCCACTATTGGCTACAGACCTAGAATATTTGACAGACCTTTTTCAGAAGCAGGAAAATTTGAAAGACTGTCCTACCCTGTCTTGGCAAGATTCAGCAGTCACTTTCTTTGTGTCCTGCTCGTCCAGATCAGACAGCATTTGTACTGTCAGCAGTCGAGGCAAGGGCAGTTCTTTGCCCAATAGGCCAGTTTTGCCAAGAAGACAAATTCCATATGGAGTTTCTCTGAAACCCAACATCCTCTCAGGAGTAGATTGGTGCTCCCAGGAGCAATTGTATCTCACATCAACAGTATTCTAAGTTATTAAAACATTTAAATGCTATATTCTCCAGGTCTATGAAAGGTTTGAAGATTACCTATCCATCCCACATATATCTCTGTATAGCTAGAAAACCTAACTAACATAACTATAAGTATGACAAGAATGGGTGACTTATTAACTTATAACTCTTAGCAACCTATATAACTTAAAGACTAAGACTTCACATTATGAAACTGAACAATCTGTAAACAGATGTACAGTATAGGGATAATGACCTCAAAGTTGTGACAATAAACACAAGTATCTTAATCAGAGGTAGAAATGTATAGTACAATATGACAACAATATCTTTAATTTGTATCAATATACAAAATATCCTAAACAAAAGTAGAACAAACATACAGCATGACAAATATAATTTCACATTTATATCAATATACATTTTTTTCTTTTTGGTTTTTTCAAGACAGGGTTTCTCTGTGTAGTTTTGGTGCCTGTCCTGGATCTTGCTCTGTAGACCAGGCTGGCCTCAAACTCACAGAGATCCACCTGGTTCTGCCTCCCAAGTGCTGGGATTAAAGGCATGCGCCACCACCACCTGGCTATAAAAGTATTTTAAACAGAAGTAGGAACACATGTACAATATGACAAGTATAGTTCTGAATTTGTATCAATATACAAATTCTCTTAAATAGGAATAGAAAAATAATTTTACATTTGTATCAACATATGAGAATCTATACCAATGCAAATTATCTAAAGTTGATAGTTGCTAAATTAGTTTATAAGTAGAGACAATAATCTACCTAATTATCCTATCCTAGATTATCTATCCCCTTTTTTCTTTTCCAAAGGAGATTTCCTGAGTCTAAACTTTATTGTTCCACTTCCAACCCTATTACAATGTGTAACCAACCCCTAACAGATGACAATTATCCATAGCCCTTCGAAAACAAAAACCTGTTGAGAGAGGGAGTGTCATTTTCTTCGAATTGCTTCCTGCTATCTAGGGGGTGACAGTATCTCTATGGAATCCTGTTTTAAAAAAAAACAAAACAGTGGTTAAATGTGGTGATATTGTGTTCCCCAATATATTGTGCACCCTAATAAACTTATCTGGGGTCAGAGAACAGAACAGGTATTAGATATAGAGGCCAGAAAATGGTGGCACACACACCTTTAATCCTAGCACTCAGGAGGCAGAGATCCATCTGGATCTCTGTGAGTTCAAAGCCACACTGAAAACAGACAGGCATGGTGACACACACCTTTAATCCCAAGAAGTGATGGCAGGAAGCAGAAAGGTATATAAGGTGTGAGGACCAGGAACTAGAGTCTGATTAAGCTTTTAGGCTTTTAGCAGCAGTTCAGCGGAGATTCATTTTGGATGAAGACACAGAGGCTTCCAGTTTAAGCAACAGGATCAGCTGAGAAGTTGTCAAGGTGAGGTTAGCTGTGGCCTGTTCTGCCTCTCTGATCTTTCAGTGTTCACCCCAATACCTGGCTCTGGGTTTGTTTTTATTAATAAGACCTTTTACGATTATTCTACAGTTAAGTCTCATTAGGACTAGCTGTAGCGTTTGTAGCCAGTCTCAGAGTAATGGGTAAAGCTTATCTGAAGTTCTGGTTAGAGGTGTAAAATGGTGAACCATCTCAGCTAGCCGCCTTGGAACTGTCCTGAACAGTTTGTAGTCCAACACTGATCTTTGAGTGATGTTTATTAGTTCAATGGCATTACTATGAACCAGGTAGAATCGTTGTGGGGCCTCATCTTCCTTCTGGAGACTTCAGAGATTGCTGTTAGGAAAATTTATTGTTCACTGTGGAAAACTTAAACATTATTAATATCAAAATGGAAAGTTTAATTTTTGGATAGCATTGTATCTAAAGAAAGATTCCAGTCAGACAGTGGTGGTGCACGCCTTTAATCTCAGCACTTGGGAGGCAGAGCCAGGCATATCTCTGTGAGTTCTAGGTCAGCCTGGTCTACAGAGCAAGTTCCAGGACAAGCACCAAAACTACACAGAGAAACTTTGTCTCGAAAAACCAAAAAAAAAAAAAAAAAAAGTTCCAAAGAGTCAAGAATAAGTATGGGGAGAAACAGAATTCTGACAAAATAGTCCCTAGATTTTTGGTTTTCTTCTGTCCCATACCAGGTGGCTTTTCTATATGAGACAGAAACTCTTAATTTTTTTCTTTTAAAAACATATTTGGATTTAGAGAAGACCCATGCTCCAACTCCAAAGCCAGCTTTAATTTATAATTGAGCTGGGACTACAACTTTTCTTAGAAGTAAAGAGATATTGATGTTTAGGTAGTGATATTTTACCCTGTAGGGAATATAGGTACCATTAGGTCAGATTTTTCTTTGCTTGGTAATTTTTTCTGCAAGTTTTCCCTTCTTCTTTAGACATCTAGATGTCCAAGGTCTTTTGATTTCTTGAAGATGGGTATTTCTATTTTCCTATAAAGACAAAAACAGAACCCTGCTCTGACCCTTATTTGGTGAGTTTTCCTTACAAATTGTAGAATTGTCACATTGGTGGATGAACTATCACTGCTCCTTATTAAGAGGTTTCTCCTGTTCATATCAAACCTTTATTAATTTTGATGTTATCCATAGCTTTTCTTCTCCTGTGGAAACAAAAGTGAAAGCCCTTCCCCAATGTAACAAATATTCTGGTTTCCATTCTGAGGTCAACATGTCTTTAAAGTACATAGGCTGATTTAACACAGTAGTTTTTTTTCTACTGTCCAATGTCTCTCTACAGCTGTTCCTTTCTCATTAGCATTAAGAAAATTCAAGGTGGCAAATGGATGGAACTAGAAAATATCATCCTGAGTGAGGTAACCCAGAGTCAGAAAGACAAACATGGTATGTTCTCACTCATAAGTGGATACTAGATGTAAAGCAAAGGATAACCAGACAGCAACCCACAACTCCAGAGAAGCTAACTAACAAGGAAGATCCAAAGAGGGACACATGGATTGCCCTGGGAAGGGGAAATAGATGAGATCCCCATGAGTAAACTGGGCATAAGGGGTGGGCAATGGAGGGTAGGGAACAGGGCTGAGAACACAAAGGAATGGGATGGTCAAGCTATAACATGGATGGTGTGGGAAAGTAATGAAAGAGATATCATCATAGAGGTTGATATCATGGGGATAGAGAGAAACCCGGTGCTATGGAAGTTCCCAGGAATCCCCAAGAATGACCCCAGCTTGGACTACTAGAAATAGTGGAAAGGGTACCTGAACTGAACTAGTAGCATGAGTCTTAAAAGTTCTTATTAATAAAATCAAACCCGGAGCCAGTTATTGGGGTGAAATGCTGGATGGTCAGAGAGACAGAACAAGCCACAGCTAACCTCACCTGGCCAACTTCTCAGCTGGTCTTGTTTCCTCAGACTGGAAGCTTCTGTGTCCTCATCCGAATGGCTCTCAGCTGAACTGCTGCTGCTGCTAGAAGCCTGAAAGCTTAACCAGCCAAATGCTTAACCAGCCAAATGCCTCAAGTTTCTGGTCCTCACGCCTTACATACCTTTCTGCTTTCTACTACCACTCCCTAGGATTAAAGGCTGGCTTTCTGGGATTAAAGGTGTGTGTCACCATGGCTGTTTCCAATGTGGCCTTGAACTCACAGAGATCCAGAGGGATTTCTATCTCTGGAATGCTAGGATTAAAGGTGTGAGTGCCACCATTTTCTAGCCTCTGTATCTAGTGGCCGTCCAATATTTTGGGGAACACAATACCACCACATGAACTGGCTTACCCCAGTGATCAGAATCGGTGAATACCTTAACTGTTATCACAGAGCTTTTCTCCAATGACTGATGGAAACAGATGCAGAGACTCATAGCTAAACACCAGGCAGAGCTCCAGGAACTCAGTCAAAGAGAGAGAAAAGGGATTCTATGAGCAAGTGCATCAGGATCATGATGGGGAAACCTACAGAGATGACCAAACCAAACTAGTGGGAACTCATGAAAGTCGGATCAATGGCTGTGGAGCCTGCATAAGACTGGACTAGACCCTCTGCATGGTGAGACAATTGTGTAGCTTGATCTGCTTGGGGGCCCCCTGGCGGTAGCATCAGAATCCATCCCTGGTGCATGAGTGGGCTTTTTGGAGCCCACTACCTATGATGGGACACCTCCTGCAGTCTTGAGGCAGGGGGAAGGGCTTGGACTTGCCTCTATTGGATGTGACTCCCCATGGGAGACCTTGCCTTCTTATGGGGAGAAGTGGGGGATGGATTGGAAGGGGGAAGCTGGGGGGACAGGAGGAAAGAGGGGGATCTTTAATTGGTGTGTAAGATGAGTGAGAAAATTTTCTCAATAAAAAAATTTTTAAAAAAAAGAAAATTCAAGGTAAATAAGGCATTATGCAATCTATCTCTGGGGGTTTTAGTTCCCCCTTTCTGTTTATTAAGCATTTCTTGTAAGTGCGATTAGATCTTTCTACAACCACTTGTCCTGTAGGATTGTGTGGTAAACCTGTAATATGCTTTATATTATAATATAGAAAAAACTGTTTCGTTTTACTAGAGTCAGATGCTGGAGCATTGTCAGTCTTAATTTGTACAAGTATTCTGATGATGGCCATGACTTCTAATAGGTGTGTAATTACAGAATCAGCCTTTTCAGAGCTCAAAGCAGTTGCCCATTGAAATCCTGAAAACATATCTATTGTATGGTGTACATATTTTAATTTTCCAAATTATGCAAAATGAAACATATCCATTTGCCAAATTTCATTTCTTTGTATACCTTTAGGGTTACAGTGGAGTTTGGTTATAGAAGGAACAAGCAGGAATTTTTTTTTATGATTTCCTTGGCTTGTTGCCAACTGATAGAAAAATCCTTTTTTAAGCCTTTGTTATTGACATGGTATTTTTTATGAAATTCTGAGGCCTCCAGCACATTTCCTATTAATAACAAATCAATTTCATCATTACCTTGTGCTAGAGGACCTGGCAGACCGGTATGGGATCTGATGTGTGTTATATATATGGAATGATTCCTATTTCCTGCAATTGTATAAATAACAAAGTTAATTCTGTTTTGTCAGGAATAAATTCAGCAGTTCCAATATGTAAAACAACTCTTTCTGCA
The DNA here is from genome assembly GCA_902168405.1 of Peromyscus aztecus. Lineage (NCBI taxonomy): Eukaryota > Metazoa > Chordata > Mammalia > Rodentia > Cricetidae > Peromyscus > Peromyscus aztecus. The sequence continues at coordinate 34,237 of CABHPQ010144190.1, read as the reverse complement.
TACTGAGAGTCAGTAACTATATTGAGAGGTTCCCTGAAGTCCATTAGTACCATAAGAATGGCATACAATTCTGACTTTTGTACAGAATTGTAAGGGCTTTGAGCCACTTTACTTAAATTTCCTGATTTAAATCCTGCCTTTCTTGATTTATTTGCATCAGTGTAGAATGTGGGGACTCCAGAGATTAGTGTTCTCTCTGTACAATGTGAGGAAGGACCCAACTAGTTCTTTTCATGAATTTAATTCTCTCGATTTGGGAATAACTGTTGTTAATCTCCCCCCCCAAAAAAATTACTGCAGGCTCTTTGTCAGTATTCATTATCTTGCCATAAAGAGGAAATTTTCTCATTAGTTAAAGGTACTACAGTTTCTTTGGGGTCCATTTCTGATTATTGACACAGTCTTAATTTTCCTTTTAAAGTCAAATCAGAAATCTTTTCCGCACATGTCTTTGATTTCTTACTCTGTTTATGTGGTAGAAATATCCATTCCAATATAATATCTTCCCTCTGCATCAAAATCCCTGTAAGGGATTGCCTAGAGGGTAATATAACCAGAATGCAGTTAAGCTCTGAATTCATATGATCCACATGTGCATTCTGTAATTTCTTTTCTGTCAAAGCCAATTCTCTCTTAGCTTCAGCTGACAATTCTCTTGAACTATTTAAGTCTTTGTCCCCATCTAGGGTACTGAACAAATTACTCAGTTCATCAGGATTTATCCCAATAGTGGGCCATAAATTGGAAATGTCTCCTAGCAATCTTTGAAAGTCGTTAAGAGTCTGCAATCGATCTCTCCTGATTTGAACCTTTGGGGGTCTAATTTTTTGTAGACCTATTTTATATCCTAAGTAATTAATAGAATCTCCTCTTTGTATTTTTTTCAGGAGCAATTTGTAATCCCCAGCAAGGCAAAACTCTCTTTATTTCCTCAAATATTTTCTCTAAAGTTATCTACCTTCGAATCAGCTAATAAGATATTGTCCATATAATGGTAAATTGTAGATTATGGAAATGATATTAACTTGACTAACCTCATTTTGTTCACTGTAATTTGCAACTTGTTTTTACCTCTGTAACACATGCCTTTAAAATTGTTTCCATTGTTCTGAACCATTCTCAGGAAACTGACTAACCACAACCCCACAAACCTGAACAGTTTCAAGGCTTGCTCAAAATAGCTGACTGCCATTTCTCCTTTTGTATTGTGCTTGCTTGCAAAAGGTCAAAATCTGACTATAAAAGGACTCCCTTGTTTCTGGTCCATATCTCCAGCTCCCATAAGATTGTAAGTCAGACTGGCCATAATAAACCAATTTGCATTGCAACTCCTTGGTGTGTTCTCATTTGGTTCTGACATCATAACAAAAAACTTCATTTCAAAGTGACTGAGATGAATGGGCATTTGGAGTACATAAACATTGTTAACATCTATCCTTTTGAAGAGATTAGCAGTGTTTTCCAGGCACAATGTTTTTGATTCATACTTCCTCTGGTTACTTTAGTTTTATATTTTAGCTTGCACAAACATTAATTATTTTGGTAATACATCTGGACCATTAGTATCACAGACAGTCCTAAAAGCGTTGCCAAGGCAGACATGGCTATTAGGAGGTGGAAGGCTGAGAAGTGTCAAAGCAGACGCAAAATTGAGTCAGGACACGATGGCATTACTGTAGTCGCTTCAGTGCTCTACACCCAGTCATTTGCTTCTCAGAAGACACAGACTGCTGCAGACCACACCTTGCTGGTTCCAGCTGATCTTTGAAGTCTTGTCCAGTCCACACCACCACTGCCACACTTGCACAGCCCTAACACAACAGAACATTCTCAGGCAGAGTTTTAGGGGAAAAGTTTAGGTTGAGACTGTTTTCCATGATCTGCAGTGTTCCAAGCTCCAGGACTGTCTTTCTGGGAATGTTCATGCAGGCACAAAAACAGACAGGACCTTCCCTAGAGCAACTGCATTTGCATTTGTAGTGGTTTGAAAGAAAATGGCCCCCAAAGGGCGTGACACTATAAGGAGGTGTGGCCTTGCTGGAGAAAGTGTGTCACTGTGGAAGCAGGTCTCTTGCTCAAGTTTCCCTCAGTGTGACAGTCAGTCAACTTCCCATTGCCTGCAAGATGTAGCTTCTCAGCTCTAGCACCACATCTGCAGATGCACTGCTATGCTCCCCATTATGGTGATAATGGACTGAACCTCTGAAAGTGTAAGTGAACCACCCCAATTAAATGTTTTGTTTTTTATAAGAGTTGCTGTGTTCATGGTGTCTCTTCACAGCAATAACAACCCTAACTAAGACAGCATTCCTTGGTTAAAAAAAAAAAAAGATCAAACAATGACTTTGCTAGGAGTTAGTAGTGTAACCTTCAGAGGCTGACGCAGAGAGTTTAAGCTGAAGGCCCTTAGCTGGTCATGGTGACATACATTTGGAATCCCAACTCTTGTATAAATTTAGAGGGACCAGCCTTAATATTATACATCCCAGGGGCTCAGGAGAGATAACTACGAACAGCAAGGACTATTTCAGGAAAACAGAATCTCAGCACACCAAGCTCTATAGTCCACCTGCTTTAATTCCTCTGGCATAACATCCTATTTACACAGCTTCAGTTCTGTTCTCATGCCTAGCTCCTTTCTTGCCTGATTTATCTATATATTTATCTATTGCTCCCTCTAAGTCCTATCTTAATTCTGCCTCATCTAGGTCCTTTTCATCTTGTTCTTACCCAGCTAGTACTTCCCCATCTGACTCTTCCTCATCTTCCATCTCGTCCACACGTACTCTCTGGTCAAAATCCTCCTTATTCCTCTCTGTTCTCCATCTCTAAGTTCTCCACATCCCTCCTAAGTCTCCCAGAAATCCAGTTATAAACCCAAGCAATAGCAATCCCCTGGTCAAGCAAGGTCACCAGGCTTGAATTCTACAGGGTCATAAAGGCAGGTAAGAATTTTCCTCAGGCAGTGACCACCAGGCTTCCAGGGTCAAATGGAGGGGTGATAAGAATCACATAGAGGGGCAGTAATTGTTAATTATCATTTGCAGCCCAAAAGGGAAGTGACTAATGAATTAACTAAAGGCTAAATTCGGGTAATATCTAAGAAGAGGGATCTTATGTGCTCAACTATAATCTTAAACTTGATTGGTAGAAAATGTTAAGAATCTATAAGTTGCTAGGTCAATGGGAGAAAATAAAACTGCCTTCTTTTTTCCTGTGGCTCCTATCTGTCCAAGCTATCTGCCGTTTTTCTGCAGAGTGGGGGAAGATATGTTCAGTCCCTAGGCAACCTGTGTACAGCTAGATGCCTCTGGTGATAGTTGAAGGGAAATCTGGAACTAGAGGTAAGATTTGGGAAAGGAGGAATTTAAGCTTAATTGACACATCCGCCAGGCCTTCTCAAATGGGTAGTCTGGACATTTAAGTCTGTTCTTAGAGAGTACAGAGGTATCTCTGATAAGGTACTTTCCTCTTTTGGGGGATGGGCCTGGCCGGATGCTGCCAATGACGATAATTACAGGGAGGCTTGAACTGGGGTTCTGCCTGCGCATAGCTGTCAGTGCAGAAGGTTATCTAAATATTCCTTTAGTAGAGGGGAAATGGTGCTCAATAAATGGTGGAAAAGCTACAATAGCACACAAGAAACTCATAGCAGGAAATGGCTGATAATCAAAAGCCAGTATCACTAAGACTCCTTGAGCCTCAGCTTGACCTCTGGAAGACCCTTGGCTACTTCCAGGTATTAGCTTTGTCATAATCAGTTGAAATCCTACTTTGTATATTTTTGCAGCTTGCAGCACCCAACGATTGGGAGGCAGAAGCAGGATGATCAGTAGTTGAAAGCCAGCCTCAGCAGCACAGCCAGTTTAAGTTTGAGAACAGCCTGGTGACATTGTTGTACCCAGAGTCCCCCCAAAGACCACCAAGAAACCAAGTCTGATGCAAAAGCAAGGAGTCTTTTTATTCCTGAGCATTGAGCTATCTGACACAGCAGCTCAGCAGAAGACACCCTGAGCAGCAATCAAGCAGGGTTTTTATAGTGTTTAGGTGTGGTGATATATTGTATACCCCAATAAAGCTTTCCTGGGGATCAGAGAACAAAGCCAGTCACTATATTAAACATAGAGGTCAGGCAGTGGTAGCACATGCCTTTAATGCTAGCATTCGGGAGGATCTCTGTGAGTTCAAGGCCACACTGGGAACAGAGCCAGGTGTGGTAGCACACGCCTTTAATCCCAGCACTAGGAAGGAAGGAAGATGGCAGGGCACAGAAAGGTACATAAGACATGAGTAAACAGGAAGTCTCTCTCTTGAGGCTGAGGATTTCGTAGAGGTAAGAACGTGGCTAGCTTGTTCTGTTTCTCTGATCTTTCAGCTTTCACCCCAATATCTGACTCTAGGTTTTCTATTAATAAGACCATTCAGCAATTCGTGTTACAGTTAAGGTAGGGGATCTGGGGGAATTCCAACTCTAAATAGTTACAAGCTCAGGATTGGTGCTTACTTCAAGTTAGAGATGATTGGTTTAAACTAATTGGAGAGTTGCAGCTGCAAGGAAATAGCCATATCATCTAGCAACCTATGTCATCTAATCTATATCATCAGCAGACCCATTTTCTCTGACAGTAAGACATCCCATTTCTTATCTGCAGGAAACTCATTCCCTCTGACAGCTATGGTGTATAATCTATCATATCCTTTAGGTTATGGCAGGAAATGTCTGGAACTCATTTTTTATGTGTCTCTTAGTTGTCAGGGGCAGCACATCCTCTGGTGGGTTTCCCAGAGCTTAGGGCAGAGG
>CABHPQ010144190.1:0-29426 GCA_902168405.1 Peromyscus aztecus | reverse complement strand
AGGGGCAGCACATCCTCTGGTGGGTTTCCCAGAGCTTAGGGCAGAGGGGCAGCACATCTCTGGTGGGTTTCCCAGGGCCTGCTTCCCCAAGTCTGACCCTTCTCTTGGATGGCTGCAACCCTGTTACCCTCTCAGCCTAAGATCCTGCCTCAGAAAAGTTTCCATAATATGAGGTAAAGCTGCCTGGGTTTTACTTTCAAGACTACTTTAATTAAACCTCCTCTTCCCATCTTAAAATACAGTCTCCAGGAAACAACAGACTCCATCTTTCTTGGTGCCCATAGACATGTCCAGGAAACAACAGACTCCATCTTTCTTGGTGCCCATAAGCTCTCTAGACATGTCCATGGGTGTTTTGTGTCAGATTTCAAATCTCCAGTAAATGATTCTGGGTTGGTAAACTCTCTTCATGATATATTTTTCACTCTAATGTTCCTAAGTAATTTAAATTAAATTAAACAATGTTGACATTGTTGTGAAGGATTGTACCTAGGATATGGTGAAGGGGATGTCCTACAGATGGACACAAGGCTGTTTTCAGTGAGCTTAGTGCATTAATAGCCGCAAACCTCAAGGTTCTTCTAGTTGAATCTGCTAAAATAAAACAAATATATAATGTTTGGATTTTAAAGGGTTATATTTAACCAGTGATCCAGGGAACAAAAGACGAATATTGCTGAGTGTGCACACACCTTTAATCTCAGCACTTGGGAGTCAGAGGCAGACAGATGGATCTCTATGACATCAAAATCAACCAGCTCTGCATAGAAAATTCCAAGCCAGCCTGAGCAAAATAGTGAAACCATGTCTCAAAACAGATAGATTAGCCAGGTGGTGGTGGTGCATGCCTTTACTCTCAGCACTCTGGAGGCAGAGGCAGGTGAATCTCTGGGAGTTCAAGACCAGCCTGGTCTACAGAGCAAGTTCCAGGACAGCCGAGGATACACAGAGAAACCCTGTCTCAAAAAACAAAATGAAGAACAGATAGATGTTAAACAAGAACCCAAATTAATTTTTAATATTTTATAATAAAATTCAATATCTTAAAACATAGTTAAACATTGACTTTATTATACAGTGTTTTGTGTACTTTAAATGTTTTCCATAAAGCACTATGAAATCTTAAAAACACAGACATTTTTACTAACCTTTAAAAAGAGATAAAGGCCAGACGGCGGTGACACATGCCTTTAATCCCAGCACTCAGGAGGCAGAGCCAGGCAGATCTCCGTGAGTTCGAGGCCAGCTTGATCTATAGAGCAAGTTCCAGGACAGGCTCCAAAGCTACAGAGAGAAACCCTGTCTCGAAAAACAAAAACAAAAACTGCTGTGGGAAGTTCTGTATGTTCTGAATGTGTTGCTCTGATTGGTTAATAAATAAAGTGCTGCTTGGCCAGTAGCCAGGCAGGAAGTATAGGCAGGACAAAGAGAAAGGAGAAGACTGGGAAGTGAAAGGCTGAATGAGGAAACACTGCCAGCCGCCGCCATGAAAAGTGAGATGTAAGGTACTGGTAAGCCACAAGCCACGTGGCAACTTATAGACTAATAGATATGGGTTAATTTGAGCTATAGGAACTAGATAACAAGAAACCTGCCACGGCCATACAGTTTGTAAGCAATATAAGTCTCTGTGTGTTTACTTGGTTGGGTCTGAGCGGCTGTGGGACTGGCAGGTGAGAGAGATTTGTCCTGACTGTGGGCCAGGCAGGACCAGGAAAACTATAGCTACAAAAAACAAAAGCAAATTGGAGAGGAAAGAGTTTATTTAACTTACGCTTCCTCATCACAGTTCATTATTAAAGGAAGTCAGGACAGGAATTCAAGCAGGGCAAGAATCTGAAAGCAGGAGCTGATGAAAAGGCCATGGAGGGGTGCTGCTTACTGGCTTGCACCCCATGGCTTAGTCTCCTTTCTTACATGACTCTTCCCATGACCACCAGGCCAAGGATGGCACCACTCACAATGAACTAGGTCCTCCCACATAAATCCCTAATTAAGAAAATGTCCTACAGGTTTGCCTGCAGCCCAATGTTATGGAGGCATTTTCTTAATTGAGGTTCCCTCCTCTCAAATGACTTTGGCTTGTGTCAAGTTGACATAAAACTACCCATCACAATGCATGTGTGTATGTAAGTGATGTATGTGGGTAGTGCAAGCTCACATAAGCCTTGGTGCTATGTAGAGGTCAGAGGACAGCTTTCAGGAGTCCATTCTCTTCTTCCACTATGTGGGTTCCAAGAACCAAACACAGGCCTTTGCCATCTGAGCCATCCTCCCAGCCATATTTTTTCTTCCTTTGAGGCACAGTCTCAGTTTGTAATCCAGGCTGACCTGTCAGAACACAGTCAAAAGAATGACACATGGTGAACATGCCTTGGGGAACAGTGAGAAAGGCTCCAGCAAAAAACTGAAGAGGGCCTTTTACCTCAAGTTTATTTTGTTCCCTGGATTGTTCTTGGATATGATTTTGTCCCTCTTGTATTAAACATTTACATTCAATTCCTAAAACATGTTTATATTTGTTGGATGCCAGAACATAGCTATAGAACCCAATCTGGCCAGTGGCACAGCCATATCTGATAGGAGCAGCAAAAGTCATAAGGCCAGCACAGTTGCTTGACAAAGATCCAGCAAAGCTGAGCCACATGATGGCTTCCATGCCACCTTTGGTTTTCATCTCCACCTGCTGCATACTTGGGAGACTTTTAATATTTGCACAATTTGGGCATACTGGATTGATGGAAAATTTCTTATGAATCATTTATGACTTCTCCCAGGAATGCTGCTTCTAAGCTTCCCCAGGAAAATTCTGAACATACTACCCCTCCTTTTTTTGGGAGACATCCTTATCTACTTGAAGGTCTTCCTTATGTCTTAAGAGGTTGTGACACACATAAAGAAGCCAGAGGTCTCTTTATGAGGCTATGAGACATTTTTGAAACATCTGTCCCTGTACTTACTCAGGAACAAGATAATCAAAACAAAGTAAACTTTAAAAGGTCAACTTAAAAAGGTGGGCTAGAGGAGTTGGTCACAGTTGAGATTGCAAGCCTCTTCCCACTATACACTCAGACAATTACATGGCATTTACAGCAACAAAGTTAGATTAGCTGGAGTTACCTCTGCCCCACACAGAGACTTATATTGATGAGCAAAGAATGGAGTGGAAAGATGATGAAAGAATGAGATGTCAGGAAGTCACTGTGATGTCTTATAACCAATGCCAGGAGTAGACATATAGACAAATTCTATAAGGATATAAAATGTAAACATTGTATTATATCACAATTTGAATAATAACTGCAGCAGCTTCGGCCTGAGGATTTTTCTTGGGCACTTTGACCTTTAAGAGTTAAAAATACACTGCTTGGGACATGGCAAAATGCCAGGATGGCTTGAAGATTTTTGTTTTGGTCTAGTGTCCTTGAAGCAACCAAAGCAACCAGCCTGAGCACAGGCAGTCATATGCCTGTAGATTCTTAAAAATTGAGTTATAGGGTGTAGCAGAAATCTTAGATGGTCTTACTAATAAGATCAAACCTGAGGCCAGTTATTGGGGTGAATGCTGGAAGATCAGAGAAGCAGAACAAGCCACAGCTACCTTACCTCACCGGATCCTCAGCTGATCCTGTTTCCTCAGACTGAATGCCTCTGAGTCCTCATCTCAATGGCTCTCAGCTGAACTGCTGCTTGAAAGCCTGAAAGCTTAACCAGCCAAATGCTTCTAGTTTCTGGCCCTCACGCCTTATATAACTTTCTGCCTTCTGCCATCACTCCCTGGGATTAAAGGCTTGCTTTCTGGGATTAAAGGCATGAGTCACCATGCTTGGCTGTATCCTTGAACACACAGAGATCCAAGTAGATCTCTGCCTCTGGAATGCTAGGATTAAAGGCATGTGCTACCACTGCCTATCCTAAGTATCTAGTGGCTTTTCTGTTCCCTGACCCCAGATAAATTTATTAGGGTACACAATATTTTGGGGAACACAATACCACCACAATAAGGTTTAATGAGTAAGAATAATAACTCTGTTTATTAATGATGTCAAAACTTGAGGGAAAATGATTAGAAATGGTAACTCTGTCCTGTCATAGTTTATTAATGATGACTAAAAGATGAGCAAGAGGAAGTGAAACACGTGTCCAAAAACAAAAATGATATGATCTGTGTTTTGAAACAACATGAATCTATCCTTGCTTACTAAATTTTGTATAAATAAAGAAGCACTCTGGCTGCTAGTCAGTCAGGCTGCAAGATTCTCCTGACCATCATGCCTGGCTCGTTCCTCCCCCCACTGACTCCTTACATCTTCTGCCAGGACCTGTCTGCTGCCGGGGATGACTCCTGGCAGGTCAGTGTACCCTGAATGTGGATATAGGTTTCTGCTCTGCTTCCATGCTTTTCCAGATATAGTCTACAGTAAGTGCCAGGCAACTGTGTTTAAATTGGTCTGTTCTGAGAAAGTTCTGGGAAAGGGCTACGCTGTCAATATTTAGTATGTGCTGACTGACGTTTATTGACATGTTTTTCTGAATTCAAACAACTTTCCTTGGGTCATTGCTTTCCTTATTACATTTGTGTATAAAAGCACACTGAAACTGAAGGAAGGTTGTCTACAGCATGTAGTCCACTCCATTCTTTCAGGTCCTTGGATCTCAGGACTTGCAGATACAGATCTGCTAGGTCAGTGAAAGTCCACACTGACCTAGAACTCATGGTGGTACTACTGCCTCAGCCCTCCCTAACACTAAGAATATAAGTGTCAACCACCATTCCCAGGGTCATTTTACATTTTACACTTTAAAAAACATGCTATTGCTCTGTGGCTCAGGTTGGCCTTGAATTCACTATCGTAGTTCGAGCTATCCTCACTCTATATGTATCAATTTTATATCACCGCAACATCAGTAATCCACAATCAAGAGACAGCTATTGGGGCTGGCAAGATAGCGCCACTTGTGGGTGAAGACACGTGCCAAGCAAGCCTGGTGACTTGACTTTGATTCTTGGAATAAATGTGAAAAAATGAAATAAAGTCACCAAGTTGTCTTCTGATCTCCACATATGCATTGTGGCATGAACAATTTCTCTCTCTCTCTCTCTCTCTCTCTCTCTCTCTCTCTCTCTCTCACACACACACACACACACACACACACACACACACACACGCACACACATGCACATACCTGCACACACATGCACATGCCTGCACACACATGCATGCACACACACACGCACACATTTACACTAAAGAGAGAGGTGTGGTGGTATTGTGTTCCCCAAAATATTGTATATGCTAATAAACTTATCTGGGGTCAGAGAACAGGACAGCCACAATATTAAACATGAGGCTAGGCAGCGTTAGCACACGCCTTTAATCCTAGCATTCCAGAGACAGAAATCCCTCTGGATCTCTGTGAGTTCAAGGCCACATTGGAAACAGCCAAGCATGATGACACACGCCTTTAATCCCAGAAAGCCAACCTTTAATCCCAGGGAGTGGTGGTAGAAAGCAGAAACATATATAAGGTGTGAGGACCAGAAACTAGAAGCATTTGGCTGGTTAAGCATTCAGGCTTTCAAGAAGCACAGTTCAGCTGAGAGCCATTCGGATATGAGGACACAGAGGCTTCTAGTCTGAGGAAACAAGACCAGCTGAGAAGTTGGCCAGGTGAGGTTAGCTGTGGCTTGTTCTGTCTCTCTGACCATCCAGCATTTCACCCCAATAACTGGCTCAGGTTTGTTTTTATTAATAAGAACTTTTAAGACTCATGCTACAGAGAGGTCTCTCAGCCAGTAGATATGTTTTATAGACACACTGTAGATAGATTTGTCTCTTAGGTAGAATGCTTTCATGTAAATGCTAACTAGAAATTTCTTGCTTTGTTCATTAATCATCCCTAGAAAAGCAGCTAAAGGAAATAATTGTAAGAGATGTCATATTGAAATTTGACATTTTTTAAAATATAAGAAGTATGTAATCATGGGCTGGCAAGGTGGTTCATCAAGTAGTAGTACCTGCCAATAATTCTGAAAACATGAATTTAATCTTCATGATGGAAAGAACCAACTCCCATTGTCCTCTGGCCTCTATGCTTGTGTTTTGTGCACACACACACACACACACACACACACACACACAAATACATAAATTCAATAAATTAAAAATAAAAACAGCCAGGTGATGGTGCGGCATGCCTTTAATCCCAGAAATCAGGAGGCAAAGGCAGGTGGATCTCTGAATTTGAGGCCAGCCTAGTCTACAGAGAGAGTTCCAGGACAGCCAGGGCTATACAGAGAAACCCTGTCTCAAAAAATAAATAAGTTTAATTAAAAAATAAAAAACAAATTAATAAAGAACAATCTGAATCTAATGATAAGGAAATATCAGACAAATCCAACTTGAAAGATATGCTGCAATATAGTAATAATAATAATAGCTATAGTAATAATAATAATAACCAGAACTCAATGTTGTGTAATAAAAGAAAAATAAAACCTAAAAAGTTTGGACCCTAACTCAGGGCAGCCTTTTTATAAATGATATTTCAGGACAGGCAGTATATATGTGTTAGAATTAGGGAAGATTAAATAGGACCACCAATTATTTGTATATCCTCTTGAAATAGAATCTGTTCTCTTATATTTTTCCTGTTTGGGGACTTGAGGGTGTTTTGAGACAAAGTCTCACTCTGTATGTCTGGGTGACCTGGAATTTACCATGCAGCCAGACTAGACTTAACTCTTTTTACTTAGTCACCTGAGTCTTGGGAATATAGGTGTGAGCTATCCAGCAACCCATTTCTTGATCTGGTACCAGTCTTGTGACTTTCTTTGACTAATAAACTACAGAAGTGATGATACATGACTACCCTATCCCACTGCCATGAGGACCAACCAGCCTCCAACAGCTCAGGGCTTGATGGGGATCCACAAAGTCAGCGGCATACTAAGACTTTTTTTAATCTGAGGGAGTAAGGGGAAAGACACACACACTCTCTTGATGGTTTCCTTCTTTTTCTTTATTCTTCTTTTATATTTTGCTCTTTATTTTTCCTCTATAGCTGATAAACGCAAACAAAATCGTTCAGGCAATATAAAAATTACAGTGTGGTTACATTCTATTTTTCAAGTTAATGATTATAATGAATACAGGTAAAAACATGTTTTTCATCTCCTTTACGTGATTAAAACAAAGTAATTCCAAGAACCCACATACATTTACATCTAAGTAACTTGTTATACATTAACAGAGGGTGAGCAAGCAGGGTATTTTTATCAGCCAGTTCTTTTGCTGGCAGGTTGCATACTGCAGTTACAAAAAAAAGAATCAATCACTTTATTACTTATCTTGAAAGGTAATCTTATAAGGAATCTTAAAAGAATCATAAGCCTAAACTTCTCTATATGAAAAACAATCTATCAGCTCTACTTTAAGTCTTTAGGGTATATACCCTCTCATCAACAGTTTTTTATATCAGGAAGTTGAGGGTCAAAATAGGTACAAGAAATTAATCATTATCTTTGATCATCAACCAATCCTAGCAAGGAAGGCACGTTAGCTAATAATAATTGGGCTGCTTTGTTTTTTGATCCCTAACCTTAATAAATTTATCACTCAGCTATGTGTCCTTGTGAACTTTAGATTGTCTTCTTGGGCTTTTCACCTCAAAGCTACTATCAAAACATTTTAATCTAACCTGAAGTCATTTTCAAAGCTTTGTTTCAGCTATGATGCACTCCAAAATGTGGGAACACATCTCCCAACATTAAGATGAAAAGAGTTTAAATTAGCTGGGCTACTGAGACTCGGTTATTTTTCTTAATCATTAACCTAAGCCACAGTCTATATGGCTTCTCAATAGAAACTCATGTGTTCTAGTTGTGTGACACTTCCTTTTATCTTTATCTCTGAAGCCTCTGCTTTGTCAGAGGCAGGAGCAACATTTTATCCTACTATACCTATGTTAATTTTTCCACTGAACTAACCTCTATTGTAAGCCCTTCAAAATCCCATTTAGGCTAACACTATTATTGTATCAAATCATTGCTTCAGTTAAACAGTACAGTTTATGAGGAAATCATCTTCATAATAATCTACAGGTTAAAATGCCCAGTAGAACTGATACTTCTAAGAGATGATCATACTGCATTAAGGGCAGTGGGGATCTCCCCACACCATTCACATCATGCCATACTAGAGAGAAATAGAAACAGCAAACATGCAAAGACACAGCAGTAGCAGGAAACATTCTGGGGCCGAGGCTCTTGGGGCCTTGCCTTGAAGTCAATTTCAGTCTTCTTCAGACACAGCCACCAGCACGTGACCTCTATACCTCATCCCCCAAAGACCTTTTTATTTCTGTCCTCCTGTCAGAATGCCAGCCTTACCACCTAAGGATGCTCAGTCAGGCATACTAGAAAGTGTGACTATTGTAGAAAGAGACCAACAAGAAACTGGGCACCATTCAGGGAGATGGAGAACTCAGCCTTACTACGCCAGCAGACCCAACTTGAACTAATGCTATGAGGAGATAGGCTCTGACCCATAATCTTTTACAACATTATTAAGCTATGTAATGTCATTTCTGATACTTTTTGTCATTGATAAGCTGCACTTTCACCCTACATAACTGAGGGCCATACTCAGAAGTTTCTCTGCAATGAGCATATTTACTGATGTAGAAACAATAAGGTTAGAATGGCTATATTTGGCTGATGTCTGTTTCTAAAGATATGGAAGGGGGTTTTAGCTGATGCAGGCTAATGTCTGTTTTCTAGAGATAAGGGAGGAGCTTTAGCTGATACAGAAAGTAAGCAAGAAGCAGAAGATATCACACATTATTCTTAGCTATAAGTTTAGTAAAAAATTTAACTCATTCTGATCCTCTTCATCATTTCCCCCATTTGATTCTCTCCCTCTCTCTCTCTCTCTCTCTCTCTCTCTCTCTCTCTCTCTCTCTCTCTCTCTCTCTCTCTCTCTCATATCTCTCTATGTAATATTAGCTGTCCAGGAGCTTACTATTTAGGCCAGGCTGGCCTTGAACTCACAGAGATCCTCCTGCCTCTGCCTCCTGAGTGCTGAGATTAAAGGCATGCACCACCATATCAGACCCCTGCAGTGTCGATTCCTGTGGGGTTTTTTGTTGTTGTTTTTTTTGTTTTTGGGTTTTGTTTTTGTTTTTGTTTTTTGATAAGCTAACATTTGAAGTTTGATGCCTCTATGTGGGAAGAAGGAACCAGACAAGCAAATTAAGGATTCAGGGACCAAACAGGAGTGTTATAGAAAGCTTGAGGAGTGGGCCAATTAACAGAAGTAGCCATGTTGCCTAATTCAAAATATTATTCCAATAACTCCAGGAATCAAATACATAGAAGCCATCAAACTTCAATGGAAGACCCAAGCTTATTTGAGCATTAGCTTAAGCTGGGTCCTCTGCTCAGAAAGGCTGAGTTCTCCATTCTCCAACTAGTGCTTGGTTTCTCCTTGTTCAACTTATGCAATAAGGTGGATGAAAAGGAAGAGTTCAAACTCACCATCAGCTATTAATAAGTTCAAGGCCAGACTGATAGAGGGGGCTAGAGAGCTAGCTCAAGAGTTAATAGCACTTTTTTTTTTTTCCAGAGGACCTGGGTTTCTTTCCCAGCACCCACATGGTGGTTCATAACCACCCATAACTCCAGTTTCAGAGAATCTAACATCCACTTCTGACTGATAAGGGCACTAGGCATGTGCATAGTACACATGGAAACATGCAGGCAAAACACTCATACACATAAGATAAAGTAAATAAATCTCTAAAAACATTATTTTTAAAAATTAAAAGGAGAAAGAGAGAGGAGAAAATAAAGAGAATAGACAGGAGGAGGGAGGAAAGGGGAGATAGAGAAAGTTAGGGAGGGAGGGAGGTAGAGAGGGAGGGATGAAGGAAGGGCAGAGATGATGACATAGGCCTTTCGTCCCAGCATATGGGAGCCAGAGGCAGGTGAATCCCTGTAATTTCAAGGCTAGCTGGGTCTAAATAGCAAGTTCCAGGCCATCTAGAACTACACTGTAAGACCCTGACCTCAAAACATTACTATTTATTATTATTATTATTATTATTATTATTATTATTAATTAAAAGAAAGGAAGGAAGGAAATGAGCAGCTGATGGACCAACACTTACATGTTTTGAAATGATCACATGGTGACTCACAGCCATTTGTAACTCTAGTTTCAGGAGGTTCAGTTCTTTCTTTTGGCCTCCTTGGGTACCAGGCATACAGTAGTCTAAATTAGAATGTCTTTTATTTTCTTGTGGGAAGGCTTTAATGTATTTAGGGATATGATGCTGTAACATGGCCCAGACTTCAGTAAATCCCCAGACCTTAGCACAACTGACGCCATGATGTAAAACTCAGCACATAGACAGCACCACCTGCCGAAAATGAAAACAAAGACCTAATACATCAAAGTCCATAGTTTTGGGAAACTCTCTAAATGTACTGACCTTGCTTTTTGACTTCTGTAGTTCTGCTTCTGACTAACTGTTCTTGATAACTGAAATATGTCAACCCAGATCATGGTTTTCGTGCTTAAAAGCTCATCCTGAGAAAGGCTCAGTGCTACACTGGATCCTGAATACCCAGTGTAGTTGCTGGCCAGCTAATAAAGACTTTCGATTGGCTTAAACCCATGTTGTAGTAGCCTTCTCTGGTGAATACCCCACAACACACATAACCTAGTTTGATAGGGAGGGAACATAGAAGAAAAAACAGTGTGATAAAAGTGTTACTGACTGTTGCTCATCTGGTGATGATACCAGAGTGTGTTGTACTTTTCTTGTAACTTTTCTCTAGTTTAACATTTTTTTTTTGATTTTTGGTTGTTTTTTTTTCACACCAGGTGTTATGCTGTAAGAAATGTTGAATTATCAATCTATCCTGTAAAACCCTTGTACTGTGTATCAAATAAAGCTTGCCTGAGGATCAGAGGACAAAGCCAGCCACCAAATTAAACATAGAGGCCAGGCAGTGGTGGCACACACCTTTAATCCCAGTATTTGGGAAGTGTACATGACTTTAATCCCAGCACTAGGAAGGAAGTGATGGCTGAGTGGAGAAAGGTACATAAGGCCTGAGGAGACAGGAACTGAGGCTTTTCAGGCTGAGGAGTCCTAGAGGTAAGACACGGCAGTGGCTTGTTCCTTTGTCTCTCTGATCTTTCAGCATTTACCCCAATATCTGGTTCCGGGTTGGTTTGTTTGTTTTTTATTATTATAAAACCTTTAAAAAGTCAAGCAACAAACCCTGTTTAAAAAAAATCTGTGCTTACCCCTTCTCTCTTACTTGCAGGTTCCCAGACGTGTTTACTTAATTCAATGACCTCTTCTAAAGAGATTTAATCTTTCCTATAAAACAATAGTATGACTAATTCCCTTTACTAAAAGAAGGAATGTTTGTTTTTAGCCAGATGTGACCATCCTGAAGTAATTACACTGCTCTCTCTCTCTCCCTCTCATTCTTTCAAGCCATTTTGCAAACTAGCTGATCAGATGTAGATGGAGAAACTAAACCTTAGACAATGAGGAACAACCAAGTTCCTCCTGCACTGAGAATAAAAGCCACGATGCCTCGACCACATGTGCTGCTGTTTCACTTCTGTGTCTTGTGTACCTTCTCATTAGAAGTACAGTTTGCCTTGCTGAGATGCCCTAATCAGGGTGATGGTCTTTTTCTCTGCAGAACAGAATATTTCTAGCAATGTGCACCTGTAATCCCAGCTACAAGGAGGTAGAGGAAGGAGTATCAGGAGCTCAAGCCATCCTTGATCACTTGGCTACTTGGAGGCTAGCCTAGAATACAGGTAACTGTCAAAAACAAAACTAAAAGTGTGTGTGTGTGTGTGTGTGTGTGTGTGTGTGTGTGTGTATAGAAACACATATGAAGACATGCACAGTTTATATCAAATACCACATAATTTTATGTAAGGGACATGGTATCCTTGGGGTGTCACGAAACAGGAAATACATTGTACTGTTACTGATGGTATAACCTGTGAAGACTCCTCAGAGACTCAGAGGTCTCTACTTAGCTGCCTGCAGTGGAATTCTTGACATAATTTCACAGAAAAGACTTGCAGGACAAGTCAAAGTGAAGCCAAACCAGTGAATTTATTGATTAGGGGAAAGGATGGATAGATGCACTTGAGAGTCAGGTGTGGGCTTTGGGAAAGGAACAAACCTTAGTGATTAAGTGATTTGAGACTTTTGGAACAATACTGTTTAAAGGTTGACAGGAGCCATAAGCCTAAGCGACCCTTGACACACATGCTGCCATATTTGGGCTTCTCTCTTTTCTTAGATCTAGGCCTTGCTTAAGTCTCCATAGCACCAGAACCTCTTCTCACAAATACCAGAATCTCTTCTCATATATCAGGTGAACGAGCTGCAGTTAAGCAATTAGGCAGTTAGACAAGAGTAGATAGATAACCCCAGAGCAACATTCCCTGCTGGCCGAACAGCCCACAATTAAGTCCCTTCCTGCTTGCAACCCCCTTTGCCTACCTATATATACCTTAAGAGAAAAATAAAATTTTGGAACTTGATCAGACATCCTGTCTTGCTCTCATTCTTTGTGTCTCTTGTCCCTCTCATTTGCTGGCCCTCCCTTTAGGTCCCCGTTGAGGACCCCGCTGGCCAGGACACAAGGGTTGAAATCTGACCAACTCCTACCCTGAAAATCTTCACACTGAAAAACCTCCATCCCGGGGCTGGAGAGATGGCTCAGCGGTTAAGAGCACTGGCTGCTCTTCCAGAGGACCCAGGTTCAATTCCCAGGAACCACATGCAGCTAACAACTGTCTGTAACTCCAGTTCCCTGGGATCTGACATCTTCACACCAATGCACATTAAATCAAGTTAAATAAATTATTTAAAAAAAAAAAAACCTCCATCCCTAAGAAACCCTATGTAAGCCCTGTACCTATTCGGTTTGAAGCTGCCTTTTCCGATCCTGGCAGAGGCAGCCACTGTCCTGGATTTCTCCCTACCAACAAATCTCTTGAATGAGGTTAGATAACAACTTTCTTTCGCCAGAGAGGAGTGGGGCTCTTCAGTAGACTTGGATTTCTGCATCCTTTGACTTCTCTATCTAAAGTATCTTTGACTTTTCTCCAATGTCTCTCTGTTCCTGGCTGATCTCTGGAACTCTTCAGCCCTCCCTCTAGCTCTTTCAGGGTGTGCCTGGGATTCAAAACACCAGAGTAGCCTGTTCATGTTAATAGCTTACTCCACTCTGCCTGTTATTAAAACCATAAGTAGATAATAAAATACTCAGATGAGGTTTACTGGAGCCTAGGCTGTAACACGAAGCCAGCAGTATGTGTGAGGAAGGGTTCCCAGACTGCTACTTGGAGATTGAGGTAAGTACTGCTTACACAGCCAATCACACACATGCACTAGCTGTTATGGGCCAGGGGTACAACTACCATGACTGAAAGCCTGTTATAAAAGAGTTCAGAACTGTCTGTAGGCAGGGACATAGATGGGTCATCTTAAGTTGTCATGGGCAAAGTGAAGCCTCCTGAAGAAAAACCATGATAGGGACAGCAGCCATGACAGTTGTGGTTTCACAGCTGGAGCAAACTCCCTGTGGAGCACCACAGTTGAAGTTCCCTCTGGGTCACTGTGACTGGCTCAGAGTCTCCCTGAGCTGTCCCAGCAGTTTGAAAACAGGGGAGATTGTGCTAATGGACCCCTCTAGGAACTGGTTCTTCAACTTAAGTGATGGCTGTTGATGATTGTTGCTGGCTCCCAGAAGCTCCTTCAGGAACAGCGGCCATATTCTTAAAAATCCCAAAAGTTAGAATGCAGAAGACAGTAGGAGCAGTCTGATCCAGATTCTATTCCTGGTAAGTCAGAAGCAGTTGCTGCAGCAGGGCCAAGGATGGGCCTGGCAGCTGTCATCAAGTGGCCAATTTATGTGACTTAAAAGAAAAAACCAGGGCTGGAGAGATGGCTCAGCGGTTAAGAGCACTGGCTGTTCTTCCAGAGGTTCTGAGTCCAATTCCCAGCAACCACATGGTGGCTCACAACCATCTATAATGAGATCTGGTGCCCTCTTCTGGCCATGCAAAGCACTGTACACATAATAAATAAATAAATAAATAAATAAATAAATAAATAAATAGATAGATAGATAGATAGATAGATAGATAGATAGATAGATAAATAAATAGATAAATAAATAAATAAATAGATAGATAGATGATAGATGAATAGATAGATAGATAAATAGATAGATAAATAAATAAATAAATTATCTTTTTTAAAAAAGAAAGAAAGAAAGAAAAAAACATTAAGAATAATTTACAACAAAGGTCTGTCATGAAATTAACATTCTTATCTTGTTTAACTTCCAACCAAACACCCTTAGCGGATGTGTGGTTTCTTCCAGCCTGTCTTATAACAGCTTAAAAAAACAAAGCACTAGCCTGTGCTGGTCAGATATAGTGGTTAGCACAATGTTAGTCGCTTTAACAAGCAGAGCTAGTCCTTGAACTTCATGCAAATATGTCCACTGTAATTTGTTTGTTCTTCTTAGACCCAAGCCCTGCAAGCCTGTGCCTAACCACCCATGAAAATATGCTGTCTTTGTACTTCCTGTTATTGAAATACTTGACAAAGTGGGTCAACTTCAAAACTCCCCTTGAAAATTTTAAGCCCTTTCCTCTTTCCAGTCACCTGTTCCCCCATCCCGCTTGGTTTTCATTGTTTGTTTTTCAAGACAGGGTTTCTCTGTATAGCTCTGGCTGTTCTGAAACTTGCTCTGTAGACCAAGCTGGCCTCAACTCAGAGATCCACCCACCTCTGCTTCCTGAATGCCGGGATCAAAGGCATGCACCACCCCCCCCCCAGCTGCTGGGTTTCCTTTCTTGTACATAAAATTTTGTTTATGTATCTCTTCTCTGAGATGTGCATAGATATACATGTTTCATACATATAAATGCATTTATGAATTTGTTAAGTCAGATTTAAAATTTTAACTGTCCTAATCACTATTCTATTGCTATGAAGAGACACCATGACCAAGGCAGCTCTTCTTTTCTTTTCTTTTTTTAAAAGATTTATTTATTATGTATACAATATGCCGTATGTCAGAAGAGGGCACCAGATCTCATTACAGATGGTTGTGAGCCACCATGTGGTTGCTGGGAATTGAACTTAGGACCTCTAGAAGAACAGCCAGTACTCTCAACCTCTGAGCCATCTCTCCAGCTGAGCAACTCCTTTTTTTGTGACAGGGTTTCTCTGTGTAGCTCTGGCTGTCCTGGAACTCACTCTGTAGACCAGTCTGACCTCTAATTCACTGAGATCTACCTGCCTCTGCCTCCCTGAGTTCTGGGATTAAAGGTGTGCGCCATCACCAGGCTCAAGGCAACTCTTATAAAAAAGAAAGCATTTAACTGGGGCCTTACAGTTTTAGAGGTTTAGTTCATTGTCGTCATGGTGGGGAGCTTGGTGGCACACGTGGCACTGGAGCGGTAGTTGAGAGCTACATCCTGATCCAGAGGCTGAGAGAGACACTGGGTTTGGCATGGGCTTTTGAAACCTCAAAGTCCACCCCCAATGACACACCTCCTCCAACAAGGCCACATTTCCTAATCCTTCTAAGTAGTGCCACTACCTGGTGACTAAGTATTCAAATATATGAGCCTATGAGGGCCATTTTTATTCAAACCACCAGAGTCCAACAGATAAATCACATCTGAGAAGCTGAGAAACCAGTACTTACTCAGTCCTTGAGGATGAATGCCTCAACAGTCTGAGTAATTTCACAATAGCTGTCTTTCACAGTCCATAAGGCAGGGTACCTCTTTAGTTCCAATCTGGTGCCCAAAGCCCAGAAGGTTCCTGGAAAGCCTCTAGTCTCTAGTCTAGGGTATAAACTTGGAAACGCTGGTTCTGCTGTCAGCAAAGGAATCAGTAGCAGCAGCAACATCAACAGGGCAACAATGGGGAAGACCAAGAGGAAACACAAGATGCTCTTCTGACACCCCCTTTTTATCTGGGCTGCTACCAGGAGGTGCTGCCTACAATCGGGGTGGGTCTTCCTCTATCAATCAATGCAATAAGGACAGTTATTTGTGGTGGTATTGTGTTCCCCAAAATATTATGCACCCTAATAAACTTATCTGAGGTCAGAGAACGGAACAGCCACTAAATACAGAGGCTAGAAAGTGGTGGCACTCACACCTTTAATCCTAGCATTCTGGAGGCATGGATCTCTGTGAGTTCAAGGCCACACTGGAAATAGCCAGGCATGGTGACTCACGCCTTAAATCCCAGAAAGTGAGCCTTTAATCCCAGGGAATGATGGCAGAAAACAGAAAGATATATATATAAGGCATGAGGACCAGAAACTAGAAGCATTTGGCTGGTTAAGCTTTTAGGCTTTCGAGCAGCAGTTCAGCTGAGATTCATTCTGGATGAGGACTCAGAGGCATCCAGTCTGAGGAAACAGGATCAGCTGAGGAACTGGCAAGGTGAGGTAGCTGTGGCTTGTTCTGCTTCTCTGATCTTCCAGCATTCACCCCAATAACTGGCCTCAGGTTTGATTTTATTAATAAGACCTGTTAAGATTCCTGCTACAGTTATTCAAGTGAGGCTCCCTATTCAGATGACTAATTTGTTGCAAGTTGTCCTTAAAACCAACTACAATACTGGCTTAAGTTATCCTAAGTGTATCTATATTACAATAGTCTCCTTTTTAAAAGTTTGGCTTCATTAAGGCCTGACGTCGTATTTTTGCTACAACATCAGAAGAGGTTGAAGGACACTAATTCCTAGAATTTCATTAATTTCTAGCTTATAAATTTAAGGGTAGTGACTCTTGCTTAACAGTACTTATGTTTTACCTATAATAAAGTAAGTTTTTGGAATCTGGTGGTATGATCCCTAGCTAACTTTTTAAATATAGTTGAATACATTTGCTGTTTTATGTCACATATTATAATAGTATTTTATTTTCTCTGTGTAGTTTTGGTGCTGTCCTGGATCTCACCCTGTAGACCAGGCTGCCCTCGAACTCACAGAGATCTGCCTGGCCCCACCTCTGGAATGCTGGGATTAAAGGCATGTGCCACCACCACCCAGCTCTATTTTAAAAATATTTTTACTTTTTTTTTTTTTTTTTTTTTTGGTTTTTCGAGACAGGGTTTCTCTGTGTAGCTTTGCGCCTTTCCTGGAACTCACTTGGTAGCCCAGGCTGGCCTCGAACTCACAGAGATCCGCCTGGCTCTACCTCCCGAGTGCTGGGATTAAAGGCGTGCGCCACCACCGCCCAGCTCAGCCGTTAAAGGCTAGGCTCACAACCAAAAATACATTTTTATTTTTAACAGAATTTTTAAGTTGAATTTATATGCATCACAGGTAATAGGTTCCCTCAGAAGCCAGATGGAGATGGATCTCCTGGAACTGGAGTTATAGGCAGTTGTGTATTACCTGGTATAGGTTAGACGGGAACTGAACCTAGGTCTTCTGCAAGAACAGTAAATGTTCTCAACCACTGAGTGATCACTCTAGTCCTATTTTTAAATTTTCTAATTGTGTGTGTGTGTGTGTGTGTGTGTGTGTGTGTGTGTGTGTGTGTCTAGAGTTTTTCTGGTCCTGCCTGGCCCACAGTCAGGACAAATCTCTCTCTCTCCTGCCAGTCCCGCAACTGCTGAGACCCAACCGAGTAAACACACAGAGACTTATATTGCTTACAAACTGTATGGCTGCAGCAGGCTTCTTGTTATCTAGTTCTTCATACCACAAATGTTGGGCACCAGATGTAGTAGGAATTTAAAAGTTCTTATTAATAAAATCAAACCTGAAGCCAGGTATTGGGGTGAATGCTGGAAGATCAGAGAAGCAGAACAAGCCACAGCTACCTCACCTTGCCAATTCCTCAGCTGATCCTGTTTCCTCAGACTGGATGCCTCTGAGTCCTCATCCAGAATGAATCTCAGCTGAACTACTGCTCGAAAGCCTAAAAGCTTAACCAGCCAAATGCTTCTAGTTTCTGGTCCTCGTGCCTTATATATATATCTTTCTGTTTTCTGCCATCATTCCCTGGGATTAAAGGTTCACTTTCTGGGATTTAAGGCATGAGTCACCATGCCTGGCTGTTTCCAATGTGGCCTTGAACTCACAGAGATCCAAAGGGATTTCTGCTTCTGGAATGCTAGGACTAAAGGCGTGTGCTACCACTGCCTATCCTCTATGTTTAATATTGTGGCTGTTCTCTTCTCTGACCCCAGATAAGTTTATTAGAGTGCACAATATTTTGGGGAACATAATACCACCGTGTGTGTGTGTGTGTGTGTGTGTGTGTGTGTGTGTGTGTGTGTGTACAGTTTCAGAAGAGGGCAGCAAATTCCCTGGATCTGGTATTATAGGCAGTTGGTTGTGAAACACTTGATGGGGTACTTGAAACCAAACTGGGGCTCTGTGCAAGAATATATGTTCTGTAGGACCAAGTCATCTCTCCATCTCCTTCTTCATGTCTTGATATGACCTTTATTGTTGTATGTTTACAATACATGATTGTCTTTAAAATAAGTGTTGAAGAGAATTTTAGAAAATTTCTTTCATTGTTCAAAAGTAATAAAAGTAAATTGAGCCAGGCGGTGGTGGCACACGCCTTTAATCTCAGCACCTGGGAGGCAGAGGCAGGTGTAACTCTGTGAGTTCGAGGCCAGTCTGGGCTACAGAGTGAGTTCCAGGAAGGCACAAAGCTACACAGAGAAACCTTGTCTCAAAAAAACAAACAAAAAAAAAACAAAAAAACAAACAAACAAACAAAAAGTAAATTGAAGGGGATGGTTCAAAACTTGTGATCCCAGCATGTGGGAGGCTGAGGCAGGAAAATCACCTACCTGTCTTTAAGATCAGCCTGGGATACTGAGACTCTTGTCTCAAAACATAAACTAAAAAGTTCCAGCAAACAAGATCATGCCTGCTTCTGTAGAAAGGCATGTTGACACTCTCTTGTAATCCTTCACTTGGGAGGCTGAGTCAAGAGGATCTCAAGTTCAAGTCTCTTCTGAGCTACACAGTAAAAATCTATGTTAAAAAGGACGTATGTGATTATGGTCCCTACAGTGGTAGCACTAATTGTAGGGTGAAAAGAGCCAAGGAGAAAACACCCTGCCCCTGGCTTGATGCCTGGTCCAGGGCTTGAAATCCCACCAATCCGTGAGCTTGCCCCAGAGTCAGGCTACAAAAATCCACCAATCCCAAGCCATCCTGGAAAGCTCTACCTTCCGCCCCCACAAGAAACCCTATATAAGCTCTGTACCCTGTTCAGTTTGCTGCTGCTTCTCACTCTAGTGGCAGCCACCCTTCTGGATTCTTCCTTCCAAATAAATCTCTTGAGTGAGGTTTGTTGTGCAGTGTGACACTTTCACTGGAGCTGGGGCAGAGCAGAGTGGAGCAGGACTGTGACACTTTCACTGGAGAAACTTTTCCTTAGTTGTGGGGAACCAGCCCCCACCTTTTTCAGGGTTCCTATGAGGAAGAGAGAAGAAGAATGAACTTATAGATAGAATGATAGACCTAGATGACAAGAGAAAGACAGAAACACAGGATAGCTTCAGGAGGACCTCGGTCAATACCCAAAGGCCCAGAACTTTATTCAAAAGGGCTTTTTATAACAATGCCAAGGGGCAAGGCAAAAGACCTCCCCCTTGCTAGATACAGCCAAGTGTAGACCCTTCCAAACACCTAGTACCCAGGCCGGTGGTCCAGTCATCCTCTTAGGCAGTCCTGCTGGGTAAAGCAAGCTCAGGTTTCACTAGGAAACCTCTGTGGGCTCCCATACCTAGTAGAGCAGAGTCCTTACACTCCGGGGACCTGAGCAGAGCTTTAACACTTCTGAGTGGAGCAGAGCTATAACAACTTCTCTGGGGAAACCCTCCCCTGCCAGAGCAGAGGTGTTACACTAGCACTGGGGAAACCTTTCCCTGGAGCAGGGTGTAAGCTGTTAAACTTATAATGACTTTATAATGTGGTATTCCTTGACTCCCAACTACCAGGAAAACTTTCCTACGGAAAACAATAAAAGGTCCAGCCTTTATTTTATCCCAGCGTCGGTGGAAGAGTCTAACAACCAGCTGAGGATTCTAACCTGTGAATCTAAGCACACTGAGCTCCTTAGTCCATTCACTTTATTCTTCTCAGTCAATTCTATCTATACAGCTTCTTTTCTGTTCTCACACTTAGCTCCTCTCAGTCCCTCCTGCTCTCAGTCCCTTCTGCTGTTCTCTCATCTCTATCTAGTTCTT
This sequence comes from Peromyscus aztecus, assembly GCA_902168405.1. Lineage (NCBI taxonomy): Eukaryota > Metazoa > Chordata > Mammalia > Rodentia > Cricetidae > Peromyscus > Peromyscus aztecus. The sequence continues at coordinate 9,114 of CABHPQ010144190.1, read as the reverse complement.
TCCATCTTCCTCTCTTCTTGTTCCCCCAAGCATATATATATATATATATATATATATATATATATATATATACCCATTCATTAGCAACTTGTTAGTAAAACTACAAGATGAACTCTCTCAGGGACAAGTATTCTGATAAGAGTCACACTTGGCAAAGACTTGGTCAGCTTAATTGGTGATTGACAACAGCTGTAGGTTGTAAAAAGTTCTGGCTATCTCTTAAAGGGATAGCTGCAAGGGTTACAAGGAAAGAAATTAAACCAACGAGCAATTTAAGGAAAAGGCAAAGAATATGTGTTCTATTTTATGTGATTAATAATATCCAGGTATGGTTAGTTAGTTAACAGCCTTTTTCTGTTAGTCACCTGATTCTCAGGACCTATACATAATTAGTCTGCTGAGCCTAAAATCTTGTATTAAAAACTGGTGTAGAAATAAATATGTGGTGATATTTTATTTGTGCTTTAATAAATAAAGCTTGCCTGGAGATCAGAGGAAATAGCAAGCCATTTTAAGTAAACAAAGAAGTTGGGCAATGGTAGTACATGCCTTTAATCCTATCATTTGGCAGGCAGGATCTCTGTGTGTTCAAGGCCACACTGGGAACAGAGACAGGTGTGGTGGCACACACCTTAAATTCCAAAACTAGTTAACCATGGAGGTTTGGAGGTCTGTACAGACAGACAGGAAGTGACAGAGCTGTGTAGGAAGAAGAAGTGATGTAGCTGAACGGAGAGAGCAAATCAGATGGCAGAACAGCAAGGCAATAAAGGAACTGGTAGACAGGAAATAACTCACATTTGGAAGCTGCTGAGTCGGTGAGATAAGGTTAGCTATGGCTTTCCCTATTTCCCTGATCTCTCCAGGCTTTCACCCCTATATCTGGCTCCGTGTTTTTTATTTAATAAGACCATTTAGAAATTCATCTACATAAATACAAAATATTGTTACTTGAATCAGAGTGGGGAGGTGCTGGTGGAGGAAGCTTAGAGCATCATAGGTGCTATTGATCTCTAGATGGACTAAGATATACCAAGGCCAGACACCTGCACTATCACTTCTGGTTCACTATAATTCTTCTGAAGGGTTTTGATCTAACAAAGCCAGGCACCTGCAATTCCACTCTGTGAAAGTTCTATGAGGACATTTTGGCCAATATTTACCTTGTCAGTGGCTAAGGATGGAGAACAAGACCTCTAAGTGTCTACAGTCCACATGGAACAATAGATCTAGCATGAAGCATATTTTAGTATGTTTCTATTCATAAAAATTGTACAGTTAAATAAGAAACCATCTTCTAGACTATCCACAATTATGAGTGACCATAAGATTGAGATGCAATCATGAGATTACATGTACACATAACATGAGAATGCATAGTATATGGGGAGAATCATAGCTGTTATTGCACAAGAAGTTTACAACAAGAGACAGCCAATTCATTCAAAAGGCAGTAATTCAATAATGCCTTGCATGATGATTTCCTCTAACAGAACCCTTAGTTTGTTAGGTTGACCTTCTGAACTCTAATTGTCACAGCTGTATACTCCCATGGACTTTTGCTACTAGCAGCTCTCAATACTTTCCATCCAAGCCTCAATGCTTACACTAATAGTAACTGAAAACAATGTCACTTCCATAAGTGATATAATAAATCATGAAAAAATTCTGTACAGATATGTTGTATAACAAGACTTTTCTTGGGTAAACTAAATACACACATCTACTAACCCAAATAGACCACAAAGTACATGGATACCGAAGTCCAACTTATTGAACCAATGAGTTTTATTGAGATTACTTGTAGGAATATGGGTGAGCATGCAGGAGCAGAAATGACTCACTGCTGCATCACAAAAGCCCACTCCAGTATGGGTGACAGCTCACGACAGCTGGAAACTCGGAGTATACCGCACAGCCTGAAAGTAGCTCAACAGGTTGGAGAGTGATCTTTCTCTGTGGCCCAGATGGCCTAAACCTTGCTGGCAGACGGTCTGGTCTGAGAGTTGGCTTTGCAGACTGGCTTGTCTGAGTGAGACTCTCAGCAGCCTTTGTTGTTTACTCATAGGAGGAAGGAGCCTTGTGAATCTGGTCAGTTCAGGGACTTCCTAAAGCTGTTTTGAGTTTGCTTTCTGTCTTAAGAAAACTTCCCTTCAGGATGGAATATTTCAATCACCGAGGAAACAGCTACACAAAAAGATACAACTATCTGCATTAGTATAAATAAAACTGACAAAAAGAAACGAGTCACAAAATACACATGCTATGGGATTTTATTTACTAACTAGGGGTTGGAGGGATGGCTCATCATTAGGAATACTGGTTGCTCTCCCATTTAAATAACTATAATTACATATACAAAGCAATTTTTCAAGTATATGTGTTATCCTCAAAAAATGAGATTATTACAAGGAACAGACTAGGACTTAAAATTTGAATATGTTAGTGTGATGCCAGGAACAGTGATGGCCGACCTAAGGTAAAAGTGCTTACTAGACAGAATAGGTATAACAAGACTGAAAGAAAATATGCTGCAAAGAGGGATAGGGAGTCAGCAGGCAAATTCTCAGAGATTCGTGCCTGAGAGGGAACAGTTTTTTGTTTTTGTTTTTGTTTTTAAACAACAGTGGAAAGTTGCTTTCCTTATTTCCTGTGACATTTGTGCAGGATCCTTATCTACACAGATTAGGGAGCATCGAAGTTTCTTGATGAACAGTAAAACTGTATAGCACCACTTGTCTTTTTTTTTTAAAACAAATATTCTTTTGTTATTTTTTAATTAATTTATTTTATGTGCATTGGTATTTTGCTATGGATATTCAGTCTCTTGGAACTGGAGTTAGAGTTGTGAGCTGCCTTGTGGGTGCTGGGAATTAAACCTGGATCCTCTGGAAGAGCAGTCAGTGTTCTTAACCACTGAGCCATTTCTCCAGCTCCTAGTAGCAGTTGCCTTTAAGACTGATCATTTGTGGCAGATCTCTGTGAGTTCAAAGCCAGCCTGGTCCTCAGAACAAATTCTAGGACAGCCAGGGCTACACAGGAAAATTCTCAGGACAGCCAATGTAAGGCCCTCAAGGCACACAAGTGGCCAGGCCCCTCCCCTGCGGACCTCACTGCCATGTTTCCACAACACAACACTCTAACTGCCCTAACCACTGGACCCAGCCCCCAACCCTACAGAGTAAAAAGCCCAAGTTCTGTGCTTGAAATCCCACCAGTCCCCACCCTAGAAAGCTCTGCCCCACCCCACCCCCCAAGAAAAGGTAGATAAACCCTGTCTTCTGTTCGGTTTTCTGCTGTTTCTCACCCAAGCAAAAGCAGCCACCCTCCTGGGTTTTTCCTTCCCAATAAATCTCTTGTGTGAGGTTTGTTGTGTGGTGTGACTTTGTCCCAACTGCCAGGATACCTTTCCATCTGAGCTGTAACACAGCCAAGTCTACACAGAAAAACTCGAAAACCCCAAACCAAACCAGACAAACCAAAACAGGATTGGCCATTTGTAGGTATAAGTAGGAGCATCAAGAAACCACCGAACACAGCCAAACTCCATGGAAAAGAAATAGCAGCTTTAATTTAAAAAACAAAACAAAACAACAAAAAACCTGCCAAGCCTCCTCAGACAGTAGAGAACAACAGCCCCCCTGGGAAAGTTTGTTGGGTTATATAGGGGCAAATAGAGGAGGGGCACACAGTTCAGATGCTGGAATAGCCAGGTGGTTACCTTGGTGACCTGAGATGCACCTGTTGTGGGCAGTGTTCCAGTGCCAACTGTTGGCGTCAGGAGCCATTACCATAAAATACTGCCATCAGCACCACTCTGTCATTTGGGGAACCCTGTCCTGGAGTCCTAACAGCGGTAAGGTTCCATGGGTCATTAGGAGTTAGCCTTTAGGCATGTCCAGTCTGTGGCATGCATCGCAGGATAACTATTGTAGCTCAATATATTTGCAGTCATGTTGCAATCTCAAAAGGTTAGACACTAGCTGGTGAGATGGCTCAGTGGGCAAAAGTGGTTTCCACCAAGTCTAACAATATGAGTTTGATCCCTGAAACACATGGTAGAAGGAGAGACCCAAGTCTCACAAGTTGTCCTTTGACCTCCACAACACACCGTGTTACAAGAGTACACACACATACACACACACACACACACAGAGTAAATGTAAAAAAAATTTAACAAATAAAGTCAGACATGCCTGCTAGATGTTTATGTAAGACTTGTTTATCACAAGTCACGGAGTGGGTCAGAATCCAAGTAGTCAGTTTCTGTTTGGGGGAATTTCAGTGTTTTTGTCTCTACAGATAGGTTAAAGTTGGTCTCTTTGCCTCTACAGGTAGTGTAAAGTTGGCATTTTTCATAGTGGGAGGCAGAATCATCTAAAAATAACAAGTAAAATGAGGAGGATTTTTTTTTCCTATTTTGGATTAAAAGTTTTTTCTAATTTTTATTTTTTTGCATATGGTGTTCTGCCTGAATGCAGTCTGTGCCTAGCGTCCAAGAAGGTCAGGCAGAAGAGGGTATCAGATCCCCTGGAACTGGATTAAGACTGTTGTGAGCCACGGTGTGGGTGCTGGGAACCAAGCTTGGGACCTCTGGAAGGGCAGTCAATAACCACTGAGCCATCATTCCAGCCTCTTTTTCAGATTCTTGAGACAGGGTCTCTCACTACATCCCAAGATGTCCTAGAACTCACTCTGTAGCCTCAACTCATGGCAAGCCTCCTGACTCAGCCTGCGCCCTAAGACTATAGGCTAAGTCATCATGCCTGGGGTGTTTTCCCTTCTGATTGTGTGAGTGCACACACATAAAATGGACACGATCATTCTGTACATTTACAATTATTATATATTTTACATGTCCACATATTTCATATGCATTATACGATGGAAAAATAGCATACTTTAGGAAAAATAATTTTGCTTACCTTATATAACTTACTAGAACAATAAAGTATAATAAAGTTCTTTCTTTTTTTTAAGAGTTCAAAGTTTTGCTGGGTATAGTGGTTTACATCTTTAATCCTAACATTTGGGAGGCAGAGGCAGGCAGATCTCTGTGAGTTCAAGGTCAATCTGGTCTGGTCTACAAAGTGAGTTCACAGGCTACACAGTGAGACCCTGTTTAAAATCAGTCAAACAAACAAATCAATCAAACATTTTTATCAGCATAGATTAATTATATACAATGTCAGGTTTCACTGATGTTTTCATACATGTATATAATAAATTTTGATCATTTTCACAACCCTACCCCCCACTATCCTTTCTTGTCTCCAATCCCACTGATTCCCTTTGTTAGATCATGTGACTTTAAGATCGGATCCACCACTCTGTTGGGTCTGTCCCTTAAAACAAGTAAATTAACTAGCCTCTTACTGCTCTGGTCCTTACCTCCTAGAAAGTAACAGTAACTTGCTTGTAAACAAATATGCTTCCTTATCTCTGCCAAACTGGCTTTGAGCTATGGCCAGGCTCCCCACCCTTTTGTTCCCCAGAAAAATCTTTCAATAGTCTCCCTTGCTCTCTATTTTTCTGGTTGGTACACTCTTGCACCTCCCCCACCTTTTGTAGGTACCCCACCATGCTGTCCTGATGGATACCTCTTTTACTTCCACCCTCCTCCCCTTTCTTTTTGTGACCAGTGAATTTAACTAAGGTTTCTTGCCAAGAGCATCTGTGACAGGCTATTCACAGGAGCATGGGCAATTTACCAGTGAGTACACCACAAGAGAAAACTGTCTCTTCTTCCTCTAGCAACCAGTAATGGTCTATAGTATCTCAGGAACTTTTTCTTGAGTCTGGTTATGCCTAAGCATGATCTACCTCCACCCCAAAAACACATCTGTCTTCACACCTCCTGAATACTAAGATTAAAGGCATGTATCCCAAACAACAATAAAGTTTTCTTCATATTGTACCAATTGTAGGAAATAGAGAAAGTTCAAAGGTAGAAAAAACTATAGCAATATGGGTCAAGCAGAGAGAAGAAAGGAAAACTGACATCTGTATAAGGACTCTAATCCTGACAACAAGTCATTTAGTATACTCTAGATTTCTAATAATCTTACATTCCAAGATAAACCATGAATAGCATGGACTTCCTAAGGGCTTCCACTAACAGGAAATAATCTAAAGACAACCCACAATAAATAGGACATCCTGTTTTCTATGCCAAAAGCCAGGCACATCTTGTTCTTATCCAATCTAAATTGTTAATTATCATCTAAACTATAAACAAGTCATTCAATTCTGAGCAGTTTTCTGGAAGTGCTAGTAAAAATGTTTCCTTGAAGCCATGCAGTGATGGTGCATGCCTTTAATCACAGGACTTGGCAGGCAGAGGCAGGAGAATCTCTGTGAGTTCAAGGATAGCCTGGTCTACAGAGCAAGTTCCAGGACAGTTAAGGCTACAGAGAAACCTTGTCTCGAAAAACAAAACAAACAAACAAGTGTTTCCTTGTGTTCACATTCATCTGTGAATTATATTTAGAAAAAGCTGAATCTTGAACAGCTGGTATGGTTTTACCCTAGAAGTATCAAGCTGGTTTCATAGATGGGTGATGTGCAGTCTTATGGCTTTACTGTCCTTTGTTTTAATGTTCTGTCACCACTATGAAATGTAATACGTGGCTTGTTTGTTTGTTTTTGGGTTTTCTATGTCTTTCTAGCTGTTCCGAAGCTTGCTATATAGATCAGGCTGGCCTCAAATTCAGATCCACCTACCCCTGCCTTTTCTGAGTGATGGGATTAAAGGCATGTACCACCATGCCTGGCCTCAATATCTTTTAGAAGAGAGCTCCCCAAATTTTATTGCTAATCTTGCATATTCCTTGACCTCTCTCATGTGTACCCAACAGAGTTGAAAGAGTACGGTCTTGGGATTCTGGCAGATTGGTTCCCAACACTCCTGTGACCATTGATCACTGGAAAGTTATTCTGGATAGAGACACGTCCTCTGTAAGAGCAACAAGTACTTTTAACTACTGAGCCAACTCTCTAGCTCATCTCTTAACTATCTGACAGAGAAAAGGAACCTACCCTCCTGCCAATATCAATATTACATTATAATGCCGCTTTACTCACTTGACCTAATGATGTATTGTCTCACCTCATTACAGAACAGATGAGTTCAATATAATATTTGAGAGAGACATTACATAACTTTTAAATTTCTTTTTACATGTGACACAATCCTTTTGTTGTTGTTGTTATTAAAATTTTTTCCAATGTCTTTCAGTAACAGAGCACTTTATCTTATTTAATTCTGTGGTTAGTTATGGTTTGGAATCCTGCACACTCCATTCTCTATCACTTCAAAGAGAACCCTTTTGTATGTAGCCACACTCTCATCGTTATTGTCCAGAGCAGGCTGGATCTGCTCCCAGATCTTCTTAAGATTCAGAAATTTGTTAAGCACTTCAGGCAAAGCATGCTGAGGGATAGGGGTGCCTCTTAGTCAGTAGATTGCTTTCTTAGCAGGTATAAGGCCCTTGGTTTGATCCCCAGGACAGCATAAACTAGACATGGTGGCAAAAGACTATAGTCCCAGCACTTAGTAAATGGAAGATCAGAAAGTTTAGGATTATCCCTGCACAAAATAACAAGTCTAAGGACAGCCTAGGCTACATGAGACCCTGCCTTAAAAATAATAATTCTGCTTCCAGAAATCGCCCAAATTTCCACATTCTCTGGTAAAATAGCACAACTCACCATTGCTTGAAGCAGCACTTTCTTCATGTCTGCAGGTTTCTGGTTACAAAGTAAAATCATTTGTATCTGTTCAAGAGGAACATGATTCACTGGAGTGTAGGGGAGGCAGAGGGGGAAGAAGGTGGTTTTAGTCTTAGCTCTTAGCTGCTGCTCTGACCTCTAAGGCTTTTAACTCTGCATTTGGCTCTGTGTTTCTTATTTACATCTACACTGGAGTCTACTGACAACTGTCCTTAGTGCAATTTCTCAACATCTATTTCTACATACAAAGAATCATTAAGATGTTTTTTTTGGCAGTTACAATGTAATCAATTCAAAGAGCCAGGCAGGATACATCAACTGGCTTAGAGTAAGCACTTCTTGCTAAATGTTTTTTTTTTCTTTCCCCCTCATTTCTTTTCAATTTTCTTTCACCATTGTTTCTTTTTCTGTCTCCTTTTTAAAATAACAGTTTATTTTATTTTATTTTTTACGATATAGTGTTCTATCTGCATGTATGCCAGAAGAGGGCGCCAGATCTCATTATAGATGGTTGTGAACCACCATGTGGTTGCAGGGAATTGAACTCAGGACCTCTGGTAGAACAGCCAGTGCTCTTAACCTCTGAGCCATCTCTCTAGCCCCCTGTCTCCTTTTGTACGCTCCTTTGTATCAGAACAGGTAGCTGTTATTGGTAGATTACGTCACATTTCAGAATTTGTAGAATTAGCTTGCAGTGGAGTACCAGATGTGAATGTATTTGCTTCATTCTAATTTGGGTGTCTGCTTAAATTAGAGGAACTGGAGGGCGTTTTTTCACTTCTTTCTTCAGTGTAGTATTTTCTTTCCTTCTCTCACTCTCTTTTGGTTTTTCAAGACAGGGTTTCTCTGTGTAGCCCTAGCTGTCCTGGAACTCACTCTGTAGACAAGGCTAGTCTCCATCCACTTGCCTCTGCCTCCCAAGTGCTGGGATTGAATCATGCACCACCCTGCCCAGCTCATCATAGTATTTTCAACCCAACACCTCTTCTGCAAAACTGTTTTCTCCTTCAGAAGAGCAACCTGTAGCTTAAGACATTCAATGATTTTGTCTGCTCTTTACTCTTCTGCTCTAGAAACAGCAGAAAATAATGAAGCAACAGTTCCAGAGCCCTTTTTGTCTCTAAACTCTCTCTATACCTGTGTACACAGGATTGGTGCTCCCATTGAATTAGTTCCTCTTGGGGTCTAATTCTAATCGTCCTTCTCCTTGTCTAAGGGAAGTGTGCACCATTGAATTCTCAGCACCCAACCCAATCCTGTGCCCTCGTTTAGTATTTAATAAGCATGTGTTGGTTAGCTGGGGTTATGCCCTGGATTCTCACCTCAATATCATGAATGTGTGTGTGTGTGTGTGTGTGTGTGTGTGTGTGTGTGTGTGTGTGT
>CABHPQ010144189.1:0-13483 GCA_902168405.1 Peromyscus aztecus | reverse complement strand
AAACACGAATTGCTAGGTGGTCTTATTCATAAAACAAAAAACAAAAAACAAAAAAACAAACAGAGCCAGATATTCAGGTGAAAGCTGAAAGATCGGAGAAGCAGAACAAGTCACAGCCAACCTCACCTCACCAACTCCTCAGCCGATCCTGTTTCCACGAATCCTTAGACTGACAGTCTCTGAGTCCTCACCCCTGAGGGTCTCAGTTGAACTGCTGCTTAGTTCCTGTCTCCTCACGCCTTATATACCGTTCTCCACCCAGCCATGTCACTTCCTGGGATTAAAGGTGTGCGTGCTTCCCAAGCAAAGGCATGAGATCTCAAGTGCTGGGATTAAAGGTGTGTGCCACCACTGCCTGACTGTTCCCAGTGTGACCTTGAACTCACAGAGATCCAGACAGATCTCTGTCTCCCAAGTGAGTGATAGACTTAAGGGTGTGTGCCACCACTGTCTTGCCTCTATGTCTAATCTAGTGGCTGGCTCTGTCCTCTGATCCCCAAATAAGTTTTATTAGGGTACACAATATATAGGGGTATGCAATATATCATCACACTCTACCGCTGAAATAAATTCCCAGTTTTCTAAATACAATTTAGGAGATTTTTCCAGGTTAAATGTATGGTTATTGACATATAAAATATAAAACATGATGGCACACACTTGAAAAATTATCTGCTTACCACAAAAGTAGAAGGATAGAAACCCCCACCAGATGGGTCCATGGCTAAATGCTCCAATATTCTGCATGCTGCCTCTTGGCCTTGTTCTTGACAGAAGGTTTATAACTTGATGGAATTCCATTTGTCAGTGCTTGCTTATATTTCCTGACATTTTACAGATCTGTTTGGTAACATACTGCTGATGTCTAAACCATGAATGTTTTTCTCTTTCAGCTTCCAAATGTCAAGTATTGTATTAAAGTCTTTGATCCATTGTGGGTTCATTTTTGTACAGGATAGGAGCATGTGATCTAGTTTCAGTTTTCTACCTGTAGATACCCACTTTCTTCAGCAACTGGCATTAAATTTATGGTTTTAGTACCTCTGCCCACATTGGAGTGCTGGCAGTTAGGTGGATTAATTTTAGGAGTGGAGAGTGGTAGTAAAACAACTTTGGGTGATACCGTCATGGTGGATATACCTGTTCGTACAGTTGTATGAATGTGCAGAAAGTGCAGTACCAGAGTGAAGACTAATGTGAAGCCTCATCTTCCAGTGACTATGATATCGTTCATGTCATGCTATGATATGTAAATCCATCACTTGATGAAAAGTAGACACTGTCCAGGGCAGAAAGCACACAAATCCTAATTGGTCTTATAATAAAAACCTGGAGCCAGATATTGGGGTAAATGCTGAAAGATCAGAGAGACAAAGGAACAAGCCACCAGAGAGACTTCTCATGACTACCAACTCCTCAGGCTGAAAGGGAATCCTATCTCCAAGAATCTTTAGAATGAATGCCTCTGAGTCCTCAGCCAAAAGGGCACCAAACTCCCGTCTCCTCACACCTTATATTCCTTTCTCTGAAGCCCAGCCATATCATTTCCTGTCTCAGTCTTCCTAGAAAGACTTGTGACGCTCAAGTACTGGGATTAAAGGTGTGTGCCACCACTGCCTGGCTCTGTTTCTCTTTTAAACTGGATTAATCTCATGTAGTCTAAGGTGGCTTTGAACTCACAGAGATCCAGGCAGATCTCTGCCTGCTGAGTGCTAGGATTTCACCACTGCCTGACCTCTATAGTTAACCCCGTGGCTTGCTCTGCCCTCTGATCTTCAGGGAAACTTCATTTGTTAAGAGTACAAACAAAATATCACCACAAAAGCTATATATCTATCTCTCAGTGTTGCTGAAAAATCATCCTAAAAGCAATTCTAGTCTAAAATCATTACCTTAAAAACAAATAAATAGCATTGTAATGTTTTCCTTAGCACTATTACAGGTATTTTAATAATATATAGTAAGCATATGTTCATTTTATATATAACTTTATGACCTTTTCAGAAAACATTCCAGTATATTTAGTAAATAAGTAATTAATGGAAATTATTTGCATATTAAATTGTTCAACTGTGGCATTTAGACTATTTAGTATAATTACTTCCTACAGTGAATTTTCTAATATGCAATTAAGGGATTTAAATTGTTTTTTACCCTTAAATAAAATAATGACTCCTTACACCTATGACAGTTGTTAAATAAAATTCCAGTCAGACTATATGTGGGTATATTAGAGTACTAAGATTTCTTGAGGGAAATTATTTTTATTGGTCTTCTTCAGGCGGTTGATTGGCACATACACATACACATGCACACAGAGTCTTTTGTAATCATTAGAAATTATAATGTTTGCCTCATTTCACACAATAGCTAATTCTTTTGCTATTTTAATTTAGCAAAGTTTTGATAGTTATACAACTCTGTTATTCTCCTGGTCACTCACCATGTATTACTTTCCCATCTTCAACCCAAGGTCAGAAATCATCTAAGGAATGATTTGTCTTCATAGAATAATTCTTACCAAATAAATTGACAGCACATTCTATTGAAATAAAGGCTACCCTAAACCAACCCAGTGTAATATTCCTGTTACTTTTTATTTTTTTTTTAGACTTCGGTAGCATCTGGTTCAGGTACAAATCCTAGATAGATGTGGAAAAAGGCCTGCCAAAGGGGTTAGAATGTGCATCATGTTGACAGATGGTAAGGAGAACATTTTTTAATTATGGGAAGCATGGAGCTAATGAATAGAGGATGAATGTATAGAAGCTTACTGGAACCAAGCCTCTCATTTGGAGACTGTTGGTTATAATTATTACATAGGCAAAGATATTGAAGGATCTGGTAATCGGCTCAGGACACCCCAAGACCAAGTTCTCAGCACAAAGGAGATTTATTTGCCCCAGAGGGACAAAGGGCAGGGAATAAGAGACAAAGACAGGAGATAGAGGATGAGGGAGAAGAGAAAAGGGAATAAGGGAGAGGGGGAAGGAGTATTTGTTTCAGGCAGGACAAAGGACGAGGAGATAGACGTGGCCCATAGGAAAATGGCGCTTTATAAAGGTAAAAGGTGAAACACCTTGCTAGGATGAGGTGTTTAATTTTAATTGAGCATGTTAATTAGGTGAGACAAAGTTGGCTTCTGATTGCTGGACTTCAATATTTTGATAGCTGGACCTTGGTGGTCAGCCTCAGGAGGAGCAAGTGACCAAATAAGGGGATAGACCTTGGGGGCCAACTTCAGGAATGTAACGTAATGGTTTTTAGCAACGTGGGAGGAATGGGGGAGAAGGGCAAGGCCTGCCAGAGCCATGTTTGCCATGCTTGGGCTGGCTAGGGTCCCATCAGCTAAGACATGTGAATGGCATCAAGGGATGGTGATAATCCAAGCAAAAGACTTTTCTTCTTCTTCTTCTTCTTCTTCTTCTTCTTCTTCTTCTTCTTCTTCTTCTTCTTCTTCTTCTTCTTCTTCTTCTTCTTCTTCTTCTTCTCCTCCTCCTCCTCCTCCTCCTCCTCCTTCTTCTTCTTAAAAAACATCTTTTGTTTGTTTTTGTTGTGATTTTGAAAGTGACATTTCTTCAAACAACATCAAAATAGTTTAAAGTCTTTTTCTCATGAAAGAAAATTCTTCTTTAAGGCCTTACATTTTCCTTGCTAAGAAAAATACTTTCAGCAGTTTCTATGTTGAATTGATGAGTGCAGGGGTGACTTCACCCCCTCTCCCCTCTTTTTATGATGCACTGACTCTAACATGACTAGCTTCCCACTGATTTGGCTTATTGCTAGAATTTTTGCCTGAAACAAAGATTCTTATATTCAATATTATCTTTCTTTCTTTCTTTCTTTCTTTCTTTCTTTCTTTCTTTCTTTCTTTCTTTCTTTCTTTCTTTCTATTAATGGAAACCACATTTCTGTTACAGGTGGAAAAGAGAGAAGTTTGGGAGTTGCTAATCTTTGAGTTTGGTGCTTGGAAAAGCTAGGGTATTTCAAAGACAAAGGCACAGGAACTCACTTATCTCGCCAATAGTCCCCAAGGTCACGCCCCCCTCCAAGCTAGTAACCTTTTCTGTTTCTCAGTCATTTATAGCTTCTCATTTTGCAAAAATAATCCTTTTAAAGATCACAAATACCAGGGATTTTCACAGAGTGGTTCTCAAGGGAGCAGAGATCAAGAAAGGAGGGAAACTTGGCATCTGAGTGTCAGGCTTGGATCTAGGCTTCTGACCATGTCATTGTTGTTCTGGAACAGTGGCTAACACCAATGTGCTACAGGTTTTGAATTTGTACCATGGGAATAATAGCCAATGAGAATGTATGTTTAAAGACAACACATGCAAAGACAGAACACAAATGGCAAGTGGTAAAGTTTTACAATTGTATTCTTAGATGTTCATAGTTCTTATTGTTCTTTGTTTATGCAATTTTTGTTTCTTTTTAAATTTTATTCAATCTTCATTGTACTCATTTGAGTTATGCAATGCAGTATTTTGATACATATATTCCTAGTGAAATGATTACTAAAGTCAGGCCAATTTACATACCCATTGCTGTGCATAGTTTTATTTGTAGATGTCTGGGGCAAGAGCATCTAGAATCCACTCTTACAGTAGATCTCCACACACAGAACAGTATTATGAACTGCAGTCTTCATACATATTAGCTCTTATATGAGCACAACTATATGCAGTTTTGTAACATGAATCGCTAAATGGTCTTTTAAGAAAAAAAATCCAGATATTGGGGTAAATGCTGAAAGATCAGAGAGACAAAGGAACAAGCCACAGCTACTTCTTACCTTGCCAACTCCACAAATCCTCTCACTAAATGTCTCTGAGTCTTGGACTGAAAGGGATCCAGCTGAAAGGGCTGCTCAACTGAAAAAGGCTCCAGCCGAAAAGGTTCTAATTCCTGTCTCCTTATACCTAACACATCTTTCTCCACTCAGCCATATTACTTCCTTCTTAGTGCTTGTATTAAAGTCGTGTGATTCCCAAGAACTGGGATTAAAGGTGTGTACCACCACAGCCTGGCTCTGTTTCTCTCCTAAACTGAATCAGTCTCATGTAGTCCAGGGTGGCTTTAAATTTACAGATACAGAGGGATCTCTGCCTCCCAGTGCTAGGATTAAAGGTGTGTGGCACCACTGCCTGGCCTCCATGTTTAATCTGGTGGCTTGTTCTGTCCTCTGATCTTCAGGTGAATTTTATTAGGATAGAACAAAATATCACCACACACTTTAATCAGCTTCTTCCTATTTCTCCACGTAGTTTCTGGTTACTAACATCCTACTCTGTGTTTATTCACTTTAAGATAACATTTATGGGTGTTGGTGATAGGTGGTCAATGGGCTGAGAGTAAGTGACGTTTGGAGTGATCAGCTCTAAATAGGGCATCAGTATCACTCCCTCCCAGGCCCAGGAAATTCAGAAAAAGAGAAGATAGAAAGAATGTAAGAGCAAAAAGATGGGGGTGGGTGCTTTGAAAAGTTCTCTTCTGGATATGGCATAGCATTATAATAATCACCATACAGCAGCTGTGGTTGCCCATCTAAGACTTGTAGAAGGTTGGGCCTTCAACATTCTGTCATCAGTAGGGGAGGGGCTCATGAGGCCCCACCACTCCTTGAGGAGAAGTGAATCATAGATGTGGAGGAGGTTCTCATTTTCTTTAGTGAGGTAGCCGCTTGTAAGTTACCCACGCTCATACAAACAACCCTAATTGAATTCAGTGGGTGAAAAAAATAATTTTAAAAGACACAATAGTAGGAGAGGTACTAGCTGGGAAGAAGAGGGACAGCAGGAGTTGGGGGGTAGGGAAGAGAGGGTAATGAGAGTGAGTATGGTCACAACAGACTGTATAAGGGCTTGAGAGATGGCTCTGTGGTTAAGAACACTAGCCACTCTTTTTGAGGGCCTGGATTCAATTCTCAGCAGCACATGACAGTTCACAATCTTTTCAACTCCAAGTCCAGGGGATCTGATACCTTCTGGTCTCTGTAGGTACCAGTTATGCATGTAGTACACTGTCACATATGCAGAAAAGCATCTACACATACGAAATATTTTTAAGTTAAATATTAAAAGCAGGTGCCTTTTATGAGAGACATCATACAGCATTTCCTTTTGTTTCTGGCTCATTTCTCTTTTGATGGTGATATCTTCCAGACTCATCCAAGTTGGTGCAAATGGCTGAATTTCTTTTTAAGGCGAAATGGTATTTGACTATGTATATATACTGTGTGTTACTTAAGCACTCATCAACTGATGAGCATTTAGGTGGTTACCACAGCTTAAAGAGTGAATAGAGTTACAATGGACATGGGACAGCAGAAAGGAGGGATAATGACAGTCTTTATCTTACCAGTGTCTGTGGTGATTCTGTGAGAGTAATGGACTATGAAGCTCTCACCCTGGGCCTGGGCCGGCTGTGAGGGTCACCCTCAGCCAGTTCCAGTTGGCTCATAATGTCATGACCGTTATAGTCTTGTTTTACGCATCTGTTCCCCATTTGTATACTCTGCTGTTTGATAGCAAATTTGATATGTCACTCAAAAGTATGCATGGATCCTTTTGAGGTGAAGCAAGTAGTTTTTGCTGCCAAAGTTAGAGTTTATGGATCCTGGTGTTCTAAGAGAGAAGAGACCTTCTCTAGGAGAGATCAGAATTGCTGGGGCAGGATGCGTAGCACACAGTAACTGGCAGTTCTCATCCATGGTGACAGTATCCAAGCCTCATGGCAGGGTTCCAAGCACCTTGTTGTTCAAGATGTGCGGTCTTCCAGCCATGCAGGAGAGGAGGATGGCAGAGTGCTGGTGCCTGGGGCTTCATTGTTTTATATCCTCATTTAAATGTAAGCTGAGTTTCTGAGAGAGACATCATTTCAGATGAATAAAGGGCAGATTCCAGTGACCAAAGGTAAGTGCTAATACCATCCTAACTCTGCAAAGCTTTGCTGATTGGTTCTAGTCTCGTCAGCTGTGGTTGCCTTTTCAAAGTCAGAAGAGTCACGAAATAACACCTAGTCACAGTATCAACTACAGTTTCCTCCCATGAGAAAGTGCCTGTGAATGCAGTCACGTTGACTTAAAAGCACATGCAGCTGCCAAATAAGCCAGACCATATTTTGAGGCAAGTTTAGGATTTTTTCCATGCTTATATAAAGAAACAATATAATCAAAGATATGTTTTAAATTGACTATAAATCTGTATTACTATGAAACGAACCTGTGTTAGAATTTGAAAGCTTTACATTTTTGAACATTTAAAATTTTTTTTAAATTTATTTTACATCCTGGAGTTTCCCCTCCCTTCTCTCCTCCCTCCTATTCCCAGCTTCATTCCCCCTCTGCCCCCTCCCCAATCCATTCCTCCTCTGTTTCTGTTTAGAAAGGATCAGGCCTCCCATGGGTATCAGCAAAGCACGGCATATGAGTTGCAGTAAGACTAACACCTCCCCTTGTATTCAGGCTGGGCAAGGCAGACTGGTATGAGGAATAGATTCCCAAGAGCCAGCCAAAGCATTAGGGACAGCCCCTGTTCCCATTGTTAGGAATCCCACAAATAGACCAAGCTACACAGCTATCATATATATGTAGAGGGCTTAGGTACATTTCTCAGCTGTTAAAAACAATGACATCAAGAAATTTAAAGGCAAATGGATGGAATTAGAAAAAAATCATCCCAAGTGAGGTAACCCAGACTCAGAATGACAAACATGGAATGTACTCACTCATAAGTGGCTATTAACTCTAAAACAAAGAATATCTATGCTACGGTCCACAGACCAGAGAGGCTAGATAACAAGGAGGGCTCAAGAGGTAGGTGCATGGATCTCCCTGGGAAAAAGAAATAAAAAGCGATTTCTTGGGTAAACTGTGGGTGGATGAGGATGAGAACTCAAAGCTTCACATTTTTATCTTACTTAGATAATATGTATGTTCATATCCACGTATGTAAACAAAATATATAGGCATATAGGTATTTTTATTTATTTGTTTGATTTTGGTGTTTTGAGAAAGGGTATAATGAAGCCCAGGCTAGCCTCAAAGGTGCTATGTAGTTAAGGATACCCTTCAACTCTGGATCCTCATTAGAGGTTCCCCTTAAAGATGACTCTAAGCACTTTGCTGAATGTTCCTAACTACATGGAATCTGTGATGTGTCCTGTGGAGGGAACGCGTGTTCCCTTAGCTCCTTCCAGGCATGAGTTATAATGCTGTCAGCTGTGGGTTCCATGTTCATGCATCAACAATACATATCTAAAGCATCTCTGAGTAAAAACACACATAGAACAAGGTTATGTATTGATTACTTGACAAAAGGAGCCTAACTTGGATTTCGCTGAGGAGAAAGGGCTTAACATTTGCCAATGCATTTTTTATAGAACATGTCTACTATTAAAAAAGAGGCGACTTCATTGAACATAGTAAAATGATTTGCCTTATAACTTCAGTTTGCCTAAAAGTAATGTAATGACTTGCTGGTGATAGTTTCAATTGAATTAAGCACAGTCCATTTCATTTGAATAAAAATGTTTTTCTCAATAACTTTTGTGCATATATTAGTTCAGATCCACCTTATTCGTAGAAGAGCAAGGTTTTATTGTAGGCAGAGTAATACTGATTATTACTTGTATGGATAATTTGCTAAGAGATTGGGAGGTGCTTAGATTACTATACAGCACAACATATGTATTTTTCCATATGTTGGAACACTTGTGTAAATTCTTATTTTCCCCAAAGCACAGAGCATATACTAAGTTGAACACATAAAGGAGAGGTTTTGAAATTCTTCCCTGATGCACTGCTAGTAAGAGTCAAATTTAGAATCTATGCAGAATACACATGTGCATACATGCACATAGGCATGGATACATGCATACATGTACACATATACACACATACTCTGTGTAGATCAAATGTTTTAGGGTTCCATTCCAATAGTGCAAAGATGATTATATGACAATTTATTGAATGACTTTTACCTTAGAAGAGTATTATCCACTGGAAGAGAATGTTTTTTATTTTCTGTATTTTCTTGTATTTACTTTGTTTTATACATGGACTGCAGATGCATGAGTGCTGACTGTGGATGAAACACATTAGCATCATAGGCATGAGTCTGCATTCAGGGAACACATACTTGCTCACACTTGTTTCCTGGAGAAAAGAATTGCACCAGGGATATATGGTTAGAAGTTTGAAGTAGGCATGCTTTATTAAAAAAAAGAGAAAGCATGTGGTGGTATTATGTTCCCCAAAATATCGTGCACCCTAAACTTATCTGGGGTCACAGAAGCAAACAAATCTAGAAGTGTTCTAGGTTAAGAAGCTTCAGTTGTTTCTTTGCTGGTAACTAAGATTGTCAGTGTTGGAGAGCAGTGAACCAATGTATGTTTTGAGCTATAAAAGGGAAAGAGTATTGTATGTCTTTTCCATATCTGTGCGTGTCCACGCATTTTACACATGAAGTGACACACAGCTTGTGAGAGCAATGTGAGGCACACGGAGCTGTGGACTATGGACCAGCGGCACACCTTACGATCCCCAGTCGTTCCACCAGCCTGTCGCTGCTTCTCTCAGTGTCTAGAGCTTCATGATCTTTTATTTCTTGCAGCTAACTTCTCTTCCGATTATTATTAATTTTTGCACTTAATTTATTTGCTCAATATATTTTGATCATGTTTTTACCTCCGCCAACTCTTTCCAGACTTCCACCTCCGTATTCATCCAACTTTGTGGTCTTTCTCTTTCTGTCTTTAAAAAGAAAAAAAAAAAGTAACACCAAAATGTCCAACAAAAACACAACAATGACATTCTTTGTATTTTTTCATTAGTTGTTTGTGTATTTGTACAATGTGTATAGATCATATTCACTACTTCTCCCTAAATCCACAAATACCTACCTTCTACTTCCTAGGCTACTTAACTTTTTTCAAAACCATTTACATTTCTGTTGCTTATAGGCTCTTGGACAGGTGGCCTTGACTAGAGCATGGTAGACCTACCAGGGCCCATAGTTTTTTTTTTTTTTTTTTTTAAAAAAAACTAACCTTGAATCTTCCAGCAGTTACAGGGGTAGGACTTCATGGTCATCTGCCCTCTTCATGCTGGGATTTTGTCTAGCATGAGTGTGTGTAGGTCAAGAGCATGCTGTACTAGCTGCTGTAAGTTCACATGCTCTATTGTTTCTGGAATATTCAAGATATGTCCACTGGTCCAATAGTGGCACAAATGTCTTTGTAGTGACTGTGGTGGTTTGAATGACATTGGCCCCCATAGATTCCCCAGGGCATGGAGCTGTTTGGGAAGGATTAGGACATGTGGCTTTGATGGAGGAATTGTTTCACTGGAAGTGGGCATTGAGGTTTCAAAAGTCCCCACCAGGGCCAGTCTCTCTCTATCTCTGTCTCTTTCTCCCCTGCCTATGGATCAAGTATGAAGCTCTCAGTTACTTCTCCAGCACCATGCCTGTCTGCCTGCCATCAAGGTCTCAGCCATGATGATAATCAACTAATCCTCTGAAATTATAAGTAAGTCCTTAAATTTTTCCTTTTATGAGTTGCTTTCATCATGGTGTCTCTTTATAATAATAGAATAATAATTAAAACAGTAGCCAACAACTTTCTGATTGTATTTAAGGCATACTCCACAATCTGATACTCATATCTAGCCAAAAATTGGGCTAAGAGTCAGTGACTAAACATGCCATAGGCTCTAGGGGAGAACCTACAACTATTACTTTGCCAAATGGGTGTGATATTAAACCAACTCCAAATGACTTATTATCACGTGCATAGATTAGTGAAGCTTTCAGCTCTAGTCAGAGAAAATTGTTTTTGTAATAGATGATGATTAGCAAAGATTTTCACATTTGGTCAACCTGCAAAAAAAGCCCCTGTCCTTCTTAGCCTAAGTGGGACACATATAACATATCCGTCCTCCCAAAGTTTAGGACAAGAGTCATTGTGGAAGAAGGGGTAAAAGACTGCCCAAGCCAAAATGATGAATATTCCAAGTTTACATATTAAGTTTGAGCTTATGTGAGTTGTAAGTACATGAGATATAGCCTTATATTTAAACAAAGAACTTTAGTAATTCATAATTTACATGTTTTCAGGAATTAATGTTGGCCTGATTTTTCCTATCATGGTTAATTATTTATCAGTCAAAGCATATCTGCATTTTTCACTAATGATCTCTTTGATAAACCATCTCTGGGGCTGGAGAGATGACTCAACAGTTAAGAGTGCTCTCTACTCTTACAGAGGACCCAAGTTTGGTTCTTACAACCCCTGTCAGGTGGCTGACAATGGTTTGTAAGCTCTAAGGGATCTGGTCTCTCATCCTTGCCTCCATAGGTATCTAGACCCATATTCATATGCACACAGACACATCCTTACATATAATTTAAAGTAATAAAAATTAATATTTTTTAAAAAAGAAAGCATCCTCCGAGGTAATTAGAATTTTTATAGTTAAGGCCTTACTCCCTACAGCAGAATGAAGTACCTTAGCAAAGAAAAACAGTTACATTTCAGGGTTAAAGAACTGGATTAGTGGTTAAGAACATGCACTGCTTTCCCAGAGTATCAGAGTTTAATTCCTTGTATTCACATCAGGTAGCTTACAACCAACCATCTGTAATTCCAGTCCTAAGGGATCCAATATCCTCTTTTGGTCTCAGTGGTCATCTGCACACACATGTGCACTGCCCCCATATATATTTACACACATAATTAAACATATAATTTAAAAAATTGAAAAAATATAGTGAAGTTTCACTGCCACTTAATGAGTGAAATGCAAAGTTTAAAAATAAAGTCAAAAATTCACCACAGACTTATGTTCATCAGATAGTAGTCACAATTTTGGCTTCATTTCTTCAAAAAAAAGTACACAGTTTATCTACTCAAATACCAGGTAGGAAAATTTAGAAGCCACTGTTTAGATTTGGACAATTTATTCCATTTTATGATGTGATGTATTTAATGTTTGATAGGCTCAGTGAGGTAAGAGTCTTTGCAAAACATTTACTCAATAAATATTGATGTGGGTTGATTTACCACATTGTCTCTGCCAGCTTTGTGTTTCACAGTAACCACTTACAAGGGTAACTGTCAAGGAATCTTAGTGATAAAGTGCATGTTAGAGGCTTGATTTTTTTTCCACTTGCAAATGTGCATGATTTGTGAATCATACTCATCCATTCACTGTAGTTTCCTGCCTCTCATTGTGCTTCTTCCTTGTGATCAGATCAGTTTCAACAGATGTATGCTTGAAAATATTTCCTGTAGTCCAAGTCCTTGTCTTCTGTTATGTTCCTGGACAAATTCCACTTCTACACTGAAACCTAAAAGAGTTAGCTCATAATTCTCTGCTGTCTTTTGAAAGAGGCAGTTCACAAATCATGACAGCTACAAAGGCAAAGTCTGAGATATGAGCTCTCTGATTAACCTTCAGGAAGAGAGCTTTAGGTTAGATAACTTTGAATTGGCCAAGGATGTGGGAAAGCTCATGCTGGCATTTATCCATTTGGGCACCTGTTTTACATAGACATATGGCAATGCCATTCAATATTCTGTGATATTATTGAGCTGTATTCTGAGTAAATAATTGTTCCAGGAACATGAGATGAAATGATGAGCCAGAAAAAATCAAAGCTCTTGAAAATGCCCAGGCAGGAGCCAAGATATTCAAAAGAGAAAACTCATACCTTTTTCTTCAGCTATCTGACCATTGAGACAATGGAAAGTAAGAAATTAGAAATCTTCATGCCGAGGATGAAACAAGATTCTAGCAAGATAGGGAGCTCGTCTCCAGGAAATAGACTTCCCACAGTTCTGATCACTTGCCAGACTACCTTCAAGAGGAGACTGAAGCCAGATGATAGTGGATCACTGATGGGCAGAATCACTCCTTGACAAGGTCTGTTTAGTTATGCATAAACCTCCCTCTTTATGGAAACTTAAAGCTCTGGTCAGCACAGACATGGTTAGCAACATGTCAATGGACTGCTTTGTTCTTTTTCTAATATGTCCACATTGAGTAAATCCACTTTCTCTGTTTTCCACTGATACTTGGCTATTTAATTGGCGTATTGAGGAGGGGTTGCTGAACCTAGGTTGTTAGGTGTGCTAGATACCAGACTCTGATCCTAACAGCTCCAAGAACTCATTTTGTAAAATGCTATTCAGTATAGTGAAAAAGAAATTTTAACACAAAGCAGTAGAGGACTACATGAACATCAGATAGTGAGTAGTTTGTGAAAAATATCAGGCTATGAGTGAATTAAAGGTTATGACTGGGAGTCAGTTTTTCTTTCTTTCTTTTTTTTTTGTTTGTTTGTTTTACTCAAGGGGCCCAAAACTACTTGAAGGAAGTGATATTTGAGAATTTGAGAAAACCTTTAAAGAGATGAGGGGATAAGTCTGTTGAAGACACTAACTGGAGATAATTAAAAATTGGGAGGAAGAAAAACCTGTC
>CABHPQ010144186.1:0-12741 GCA_902168405.1 Peromyscus aztecus | reverse complement strand
GTCTTCTCCCTATTGCTTCAAGACAAAGCCAGGAACCTTAGCCCAGTCTTCAAGCCCTTCACAGGAATGTCCTACTGATTCTTCTGCCTCCTCTTCCTCCATTCTCCCCATACCGAAGCTCACGGCTGACCAATTACAGGTCACAAAGGCCAGGTGACATCACAAACAACCATCACACCCACCGTCCCTTCCCTGTGTTGCATGGAAACTGATTCCCTCAGATCTATTTTCTAATTTGTTTATTTTCTCTTCAACTAGACTCATCAATGTATCTAATTGTCACCTTATTTTACACCAAAAAAATTTTTTTTTGACTTCTAGTAGTTTCAGATATTTTAAACATCTTCCTGTTCTCTTTTCATTGTGTGCTATTCTTTTTTTTTTTTTTAATTAAATTTTTCAAGACAGGATTTCGCTGTGTAACAGCCCTAGCTGTCCTGGAACTCACTTTGTAGAGCAGGTGGCCTCGAACTCACAGAGATCCACCTGCCTCTGCCTCCTGAGTGCTGGAATTAAAGGCATGTGCCACCACTGCCTGGCATTTGCTATTCTTTTTATATATATCATGACTTCCTTTGAACTTTAAAACTAAGCATTCCTAGGGCCTTTTTTTTTTTTTTTTTTTTTTTTTTTGAGATGGTCTCATTCTAGCTCAGGCTATCCTGGAATTTGTTCTGTAGCCCAGGCTAGTCCTAAACTCATAGTAATCCCCTTGCCTCAGCCTCTTAAGTGCTTGAGATGTCAGGTGTGAGCTACCATGCCTAACTAATTATACCTATTTCTACAATCCTTTAAAAACTAGGCTATTCTCTGTAGTTCTTCAGGCTGTTTCCAAGCTGCCTGCTTCTCACAAAGATGAGTTGCCTGTGGCCTCTATTTTTTCTCCTGGTGCTGAGGATGGAGCCTAAGGCCTTGAACCTGTGAGGCAAGCACTCTACCATTACATCACATACTCATCACATTCTCTGCCCTACTGTGTGTGCTCTTCATTTTTTTTTTTTTTTTTTTTAAATCCTGGTGTGATCAGACACCAGACGGCCTGGGAATTGAACCCGGGTCCTCTAGATCATCAGGCACTATCGTTTTGGATGTGGATTTGTCTTCAGGGAGAGCTGTCACCTGTGTCCATGCCATCTCTACACCATGAATGCTTCCCTAAAGAGTCACTTGGATTTGCTTTTGCTGGGGTCCCTGGAAACAGATGGCTTCCACGGAAAAAGGAGTAAGCAGCAGGCCTGAGGGTGCCAGGGCTGGCAGCAGGCTCTCTGCAGAAAGTCAGGGGCAGGCAGGAAACATCTGCCTGGAATGGGAACACGACCAGCCGAGCTGTCGGCCAGCCTAGACAAGCTTGGGATCAAGAGCCTGCCTGAGTTCTGAGGGAAAACTGAGTCAGCCTCGTGACCCTGGAAGCCCAAGCCAGCACTGGCCTGAGCTTTGGGTAAAAAAGCCTTCCCCAGCCTGGAAGATGACCAGCAACGCACCCAGGAAGCTACAGAATTAGCACATGGGGGAAGCATGTTGTGCTGTTCTGCTTTTGTGTACGTTTGAAATTTTGTGAAAATGTCGTTACGAACACTGCCAAGGGCCCAGCACATACAACTGCCCCTGGTGCTCTGAAGCACATGGCTGCAGCTCCATCTCCCAGTCCAGCTTTTGACTGCAGCTCTTTGCTTCTGGCACCTGGGAATTCCCTGTTAGCTTTCAAGTACAGCTATGTAATTTAAGCAGGTTTTCTCTGCATATTTCTCCTAGCTAGGAGAGCGAGGTGTGTGGGGGTGGGAGCAGGGGTGGAGGGAGAGATGGGGCTCTGACATCTACTGACAAACTGACCAGATGTCCTTTCCCATGAATGAAAAAGCCCCACTGAAATATTCCCTCTTCTGGGAAGCCCTTCCCACCCGCCACCAGCCACAGCTAGGCACACACTCAGCCGTCTCTCCAGGCTCCCACACCGAGCCCTGGACCTGAGCCGTAACTGAATGGCATTTTCTGCTACCATTGACAGTGGGGGACGGCTCTGCTTGCTAGAAGGGTCTAAGCATGAACAACACCCAGCCCAGGGCATGCCAAGCGACAGCTTTAGTAGCTGCTATCCCTTTCAGTGTGAGCTATGGAGGCTCCCCCGATGGCTAGAGTTCTACTGTGGGCTGCCACTGAAGCCAAGCTGAGCCAGCAGCAATGTACAAGGGGATGCTGACAGTGGACCCCTTTCCCAGGGGGGGTAACAGGAAGGGCAGGCCCAAACCAAACCCTCTATCTCCTTACAATCCTCCCAGCCCCAAAGCCCCTGGAGCCCACAAATAAGCTGGCGCTGTTCTCAGCCCTGGCCCTTTGATCCAGGCAAGCAGCAACACTTAACTGGCGCCCTCCACCAGCTCTGACCTTATCAGGCTCAGGGGAGAGACAGGTGCCCGGGGCACAGGCCAATTAGGTGCCTTGCTCTGGTGCCCACTGAGTCACATCCTGGTTGAGCTTGTCCAGCTTCTTAGCTAAATGGCCAACAGGGTGAGGACACTGCAGGGAGCCATCCCAGCTGCCATCACAATAAACAGCCGGGTGAAGGCCGTGGGGCAAGAACTCACGAGACTCTGAGAAGGCTGGCAGTTCTCCTCTGTGGGGACACTGGGATGCCAGACACTCAAACTCCAAGAGCCAAGAGGGCAGCAGCATGCAGTGGCAGGGTCCCTCTGCCACAAGTCCTCACTCAGCAAGCTGCTCCCCTCCCTTGGCCCACCTCTTTCACCAGCAAGAGAACTTGGCAAAGGGAGCCCGTAGGGTTCTGGAAGAATCAAAGGAGGCCATATTTGTGGGGGACCTGTCCACTTCCAGCCAGGTCCCTGGAGATCAGTAGGGACCATGCACCCTCTTATGAAGAGAGAATCCAACCTAGAAGGTACTGCTGAAGGAAACAGGGCCTGACCTCCCACATTCTCTGGGACTGGTACCCCGCCCCCCATGTCCCCGAGAGGCCAGGTAGGACTGACCACACTCAGGGTAGTTGATGAAGGAAGCTGGGGTACAACCTTCCTCCAGATCACCAGCAAGGCTAGGACCAGAGGGATAAGGTTCATCCAGGTTCCTGGGGACTCAGGGACCATGTGTGGTAGGGGCCAGGGTCTAGGAAAGCTGTGCAGTGCACTCTTCCCATAATACCACTGGCCAGGACCCCTTCCTCTGGGTGATCACTGTGCACAGAGCAGGGCAGCCCAGCCAGGGAGGCCAGGAAGCAGAAAGAAAGGCCTGGGCTCATGGCTTGGGTGGAGGCCACAGCTGTTGGGGCAGAATCCTGACCACTATGTGGACATGAGACCACACAGCCTTGCCCCTCCTTAGTCAAGTGTCACTTGTTAAGAAGGAGTCCTACAGCCAGTAAGTAGATCTCTCTCTGAGCCAGAGACCCTATCCAGGATCTTTGCTCAGGGACAAGGAGCTGGGTGCTCTCTGAGGGGCCTGGGCAGGTACTGCGTGCCATGCCAGTGTCACTCTGGGAGCTCTAGGGGCCATTGTGCATATGGAATGCCACCTAGACAGGTCAGGCAGGTTCCAAGGCAGATTCCCTCCACCCCCACCCTCCCAGAACAGCTAGGCTGGGGAAGGGTTCATGGGCTGGAATGCAAAACCAGAGAGAGCTCTCCCACACACCAGCCTGCCTAGGGTTCACAGCCAGATGAACTCCAGGCCCAGAGACAGGCTGGAGTCATACAACAAGGTTGGAGCCCAGTCAAGACCAGACATCCTGGGATCCCATACTGGACTGAATCTCCAGCAGACCTTCAAGAGCCAGCTTAGGTCATGGTGGTATAGCCAAAGTTAGTAGGGAGGCCAGGGAGCCAAGAGTACAGATCCTACAGGCCCCTGAAGGATAGGGCAAGGAAGAGGGAGACATGGTCTTTGTCTCCAGACGGGAAACTGAGAGGCTAGGGCAGCTGCACAGTGGCTTCCCCTATAACCTCTTCTGTATTTGCCACAGCTCAGAAGACTGTAGGTCCTGCCTCTGATGGCCCATGGGGAGGCTGGGATCCTGGGAAGGAGAGGCAGGAACCCTCAGGTCAAGCCTAGAACAGGACCCAGGACCTCAGAATCCCTCAGAAGCTGACGGGTGGTGGCATCCCTTGTTATTCAAGAAGTGATTCCTAAATGGATCAGAATGAAGGCGTGGAGGGAGGTGCAGTGACAGGAACAGGAACTGAGGCTCAGCTGGCATCATCCAAAGCATTGGCTCCCTTTTTACCAAGTGGGCCAAGACACTGGGTACCGATGACGTCTTAGAACCCCAAAGAAGGGTCCCCTAGGTGGGCTTCAGCTCCGACCCTGTGCTCTTCGTTGTCTCTATACCCACTTGGGATAGGTGCATGTAGTTTGTTTTACAAGAAAAGAAGCTGAGGCTTAGAAGGACAGGGCCCATGGTGGAAGGCAATAGTGGAATTTTGCTGCAATGCCCACCCTCGTTCTGATTTGAGGATAGAAGAGACCAGGAGAATGAAGGCTGAGCAGAGCTGCTACCCCTGGGCAGATAGTGAGGTAAGAATAGGCCTTACCTGACTGTAGCAAGCCGGCGCCCCGGTCCTTGACCCCAAAGTGCTGCTGGATGTCCAGAAGAACACCTGTAGGGGAGACAGAGGGTGCTCACTGCAAAGTCTAATGCAAAGGTATTCCCATTAGCTGCCCCGGTCTCAGCCCAGCCTGGCCCATCTCCTGCATTCCTGCCCTGCTGTGACCTCCCCTTTGCCTAGGCTATCCGGACCACTGGGAAGCTTATGGTGCCAGCCTCCCCTCCTCTACTTTCCATGCTCAGCCTGGGCATGATATCCACTCATCAGCCATAGCAGGAGCCTGAAGTATAAAGCAGAGCAAGGCTCTCCTGTGGTTACTCCATAAGACTGACCTCTGCCTTGCCTGTGCTCCACCCTGGGTGAGAGAGCAGGACCTGAACCATAGGCCTGGGTCCTGTTCTCTGCCATCCACAAAGTCCCCAGTAAAGAGCAAAGTGCAGCCACAGCCAGTTGTGGAGACAACCAGTGACTAGAAACAAGGACCAACTGGCTTAAGGCAACATTCACACAGGCTCTCATGCACACACACACACACACACACACCACACACACACACACACACACACACACACACACACACACACACACACACACCACTCATGCCAGCTGCCCTCATGACCAGGACTCCAATTCCCAGACACAGAAAGCAGGCCTCAGGGAAACAGGTCCTAGGGGCCATGACTGCTCCCCAGTCTACCACCTTTGCTCTCCACTAGGGCTCTGACTGTCAACAGAAGCTAAAGAAAACCTACAAATCATCCACTGCTGACAAAGAGAGCCACAGCTGCGTTAGGGCTACAGACCCCAGATCACTTCTGTAGCTCTCAGTCAAGTCTCCAGAGTTAGCACCCCCAGTAGCCTAGCCCAGAGCCCCACTGGGCTTATCTCTGTGGACAGAAGGACCACCAGGCCACAGTCCTTTACCACAGAGAAAGGGTTAGGGAGAGAAGAGGAAGAGATGACGCCCTGCCTTCAAGAGCTGCCCACACGGGGAGCAGAGGCCCTTGGGGACCCTGGAGCTTTCTCTGAAAATAACAGCATTACTGGTGAGTGGCGGTTTGTGTTGCTGGGTGTGAAATCCCATATAGCCCCGTGAGACCGCACTGTTATCCCACTGGACAGGTGAAGAAACTGAGGCACAGGAGATTGAACCATAAGCTCAAAGTCACCACCATGGAAGGAGGAGTCAGGGATTGCTGAGCACTGTGTCTGGGTCTAGTGTGACAGGTGGAGTGGGGGCACCAAATGTCATTGTCCCTCTTTAGACCCTTCTGGGAAGCTGAGGGATCTCACCGGCTGTAGGGCCAGGCCTGGCTGGTAGCTGGCAGCCTGACAGTCGGGAGAAAGCATCTTCCTCTCTAATTCCCTGAGTGGATTCTCCATAATTACGCTAATGAAGAGGCAAGTGTGAGGCCTAGCTAATGACTTAATAACCAAGGTCTAATGGGGCAATGCCCCTGCCACAAAGCTGGATAGTAGGAGCCAGGCCTGCAGACGGACGTAGTCACTATGTGGGACCAGAGAAGCCCTGACCAGCCTCAGAGGCCAAGAGGCAACGCCAATGGGCTCAGCCTTGGGGAGTTATCCACACTCACCTCGCAGGCCCTAACCCCTTCCCTCTCCTGAGCCAGGCCTCTCTCCCTCAGTCACTGTCACCTGTGAATCCACAGTGTACAAGCCCTTCCTCAGGTCACAGACAACAGGTCCACAGCTCTGCCAACCCTGCCCTCCTGTCCCACTTCCTGGATGACAGCCCCACCTCTCAAACTACCCAATGCCTCTTCTCCAGCTTGGCCCTTGGCTCACTCTACCGATCCCGGCCACTCCTTCAAGACTGGCTCCCACACCTCCTCTTCAAGCAATCTTCCCTATTTCTCCCCCTCCTGACAGGCTCAGTCAGTCACTGCCCAGTGTCTCCTGGTCCATCCTGATATTAGCACCAACCCCAAGGATGGGTCAGGATGAGTTCGTTCAGTGGGGAAGACACACCACACGGGTCGTAGGGGTACTCCTGGGACCCGCTGTGACTGGGAACTAATGCCATTAGTAATTGCTTCCTGGTAAATTCTGGTATTGAGAGGCTCTCGGGGCAAATCTGAACACACGTGCCTGGTGTTCGAGTTGCCACCTCCATTCTGCACATGAATAAACCAAGGCTAAGGGGGAGGAAGCCACTGTCACACACCACCTCAGGCTCTGGACACGGGCTTTGAAACCAGGTCTTGAAATACAGAAGGGGAAAAAAAAACAAGCTTTGTTTCTGTCAATGGACTCTCATAACAGATAGCTTCTGTGAGCAAAGGTCAAGGCAGGGGGTCTCCACGGAGCACACAAGCCCTGGCGGCTGCTGCAGCAGACACAAAGGGGGAACCGGTCACTTCAGCTCCGACAGTATCCACCAAAGGAGGCATCAGACTCCCCGGGGTGAAGACTCAGTCCCAAGGCCGCTCGCTCCCCATGGCAGGTGCCCATCATAAACCCCAGGCTGTCCTGTGGAGTTCCCACAACCCCCTCAAGTTCAATTCATTGGCTAGCACAGTTCATAGAACTCGGGGGGAACACACGGGCTCAAGCACACCACACACACACACACACACACACACACACACACACACACACACTCACACGTCTATGACAAAGATTTCAGAGTACACATAGAACAATGCCTGCGTTGAGACATGTGGGGAGGGGCCTGGGGCCTCCTCACCTCCTAAAACATCACCTTACAGGAACCGCCCAGCACCCCTGCTCTCCAGTCGTTTGGGATTTTTGTGGAGGCCTTGTTATACAGGCCTGATTCAGTGAACCCTTGACCAGTGGTAATCAACTCAGTCCCCGGCTCCTCCCTCTTCTGTCCCAGCTTTCCAACCTTGCCTTCAGTGACCAGCCCCTATACTGAGGCTCCCTGGGGGCAGGACCGCCAGCCAACTCATTAGCATGCCGAATACTAATCCTTTCGAAAATTCCAATGATTTTGGTGAGAAGTAAAGAGGCTCTCTTGCTGTCCTCTGCCTTGCCTCTTCCTGCTTCATATTTATCCCCTAGCTCAGGGCCCAGCACAGAGCTGGTCCCCAGGGACAGTAAGGGGCGGGATGGATGTAGATTGATAGATGGCCATGGGTAGGGCATAGGCCATGGGGAGCCTATAACAAGGACAGCCTCGGTGCTGGGTAGATAAAGGATGGGTATCAGAAGGGAGAGGGAGAATGAACTGCCCCCCACCCTCCCCCCACCACCCATCCTGAGTCTGCGGCTGTCTGCCCACCACCAAAGGAAGGGCCTGGGTCTACAGTTATGAGAGCCCTCTTTCAGGGAAGGAAGTTGTATCAAAACCTGTAAAACCTTCCAGCTAGTCACTCCCTACCCGGTGGTTTTCCAGCTTGACATTTGCCTCTGCTTCCAGGAAGCTTTCCCTGACTTCTCCATTCTCCACACGCAGACAGGCATCCAAGGTCCCCAAGAACTCTAGGGAAGTTTAGAAGCCAGGGTACAGGAAGTTTGGGGTCCCCTCTGCCACCTGCCCTAAAGCTGTAGGTGCAAGGCCAGAGTAACCGTCTTGCAGAGCAGGGACTGCATCAAAAGAGGTCAGGCCCCTGGAGCCTTTCTAGGTCATTTTCTGTCTTTCCGGCCTGGAGAGAGGCAGGAGAACAGGATCCCGATAGCCACTGGCATGGGAAGCATGTGTCACAACAGCTCATAGCTGGCTCACATTTTCCTCTGGGCTCCAGCCTGGCGCAGGCACATACATCCTCTCTTTTCTACCACAGCCTTACATTTACTCTTTCCTGGAGGCTGAGGTTTGCTAGGTCACAGGATGGGCCTCACGCCCAGGAGCAGCTTCCCACAGCTCAGGCCAAGCCCGGCCCCCTGGCCCACCAGTTCCAGCCAGGGAGGGGACGAGGTGGGGTTCCCACCCCAGTGTGGTTCCCACCTATTCTAGCCTGCGGCCAGCCTCTCCAGGAGGCCACCCCACTCACATTCACAAGGGCCACAGGGTCTCCATCCCCAAGGACACATACTCTGGAATAGCAGAATCCCTGAATTCTCAAATCCATTCACAGCCATCACATCCCTCACAAATCTCTGAGGGAAGGCTCTCCTTTCCTCATAGGATCCTGCATCTGTCAGCCTCTATCTGGTACCTCCTTCACAGCAGCAGCTCTTGAAATGCCCCCCCACCCCATGGGTCTGGGAATGTGGCTCAATTGCTAGACTGCCTGCCTAGCACTCACAATGCTCCGATTCTGATTCCCAACACCTCATATACTAAGTGTGGTGGTGCATGATGCCTCCAATCCATCATTCAAGAGGTAAAGAGACAGGAGGATCAGAAGTTCAAGATATCTTTGGCTATATCGCAAGTTCAAGGCCAGCCTGGGCTACATGTGACCTCCAAAAAAAACAAGACAAAAATAGAGTTCTGCTCTCCAAATTGTGTCCTCACTGAGGGTGGACAACCCGTAGTGGCTTACCCCAGACTCTCCTCTCATCCTTCAGCTTCCCAGCTTCTCTTTCCACAGCTGCCAGCTGGCTCCATCCCTAAGCAGCACCGCTGAACACCCAGGCTTCCGTGGCAGTCACCTGTAGTCCTTCTTACCACCCTCAATCCCATGAACAAGCCCCGGTATCCTCAGCCTAGCCGGCAGCTTCCCTGCTTCTAGCCCCTGCTTGCCCCTGTTCACCGCTCCTGCAGCCAGACCTCACAAGCATTTAGCAATCGCTGACTAGGTTCCAGGTGAATAAGGCTCTAGAACCCTCCAGGCTATTCCTGGACTCAAGAGGCTACTGCTGCAGCCTGGTGGGTGTCAGCTCTGGCCATGCCTCAGAATCACCCACAACTTCCTCAAGACCTGCTGACTCAGCCTCTGGCTCAGTGATACCACAACAGACGAGAGCAAGGTGAAGAGTGCTCGCCATGTGCCAGGTCCAGCTCTGAGGGTATTGCTGTCCCTGGCTGCTCAGAGCCTTCTGAGGTTCTCCATTGCTGCCTGAATAAAGCTTAGGTGTCCAGCACTCAAGACTTCTGTGATCTGACCTGACTTGGCATGCATGCACACACACATGCGCACAACATGCACACACACACATATGCACACACACATACACACACAGAGAGAGCACCAAGCTCTAGTTGTGACCACTCACTTCTCTGGACCCCCATTTCTTTCCTGAATAAATAGACAGAAGGGAGGAACTAGGCTGGCCACAAACCTGCCCAAGACTTTTAGTCACTTTTAGAGAGGGTGCCTGCTCTACAATACGGCCTCCCTCACCACGCCTGGTGGTGGTATATACTTGTAAGCCCACTTACTTGGGAGGCTGGGGCAGGAAGATTAAAAGTTTAAAGCCAACCCAGAAACTTAGACAGTGTCTCAAAATAAAAGTAAAAAGAGAGCCAGGCATGCTGGTTAATGCCTTTAATCTCAGCACTATCTCTGAGTTTGAAGCCAGCCTAGTCTACAGCCAGGGAGAGACACTGTCTTAAAAAAAAAAGTACAAAGAGGGCTGAGGGTGTGGCTCAGCGATAGAGCACTTGCCTAGCACGTACAAGCTCCAGGTTGACTGCCCAGGACCAAGAATCTATAAGCACACTGTCCAGAAGCCACTGGCCAGGCAAATGAGAAGCCCCTGTGACTGCCCATTTCACAGCCAGAACTGCCCCTGTGCCCCTCCTGGGGATGTCCAGTACCACCTGTTAAGATCCACTTTATCCTCCCAAGTCCAGAACCAAGGTCCCATCCGACAGAGTATCCTTTCTGCCTCTGAGGCTCTTGGTGAGGTGCAGCCTGTGACCCTCAGAGGACCCTAGAGTTGGACACCCTCTAGCCCTACTCATATTCCAGCTGTGCCAGAGAGGCTCCTGGTGAAGCCCAACATGGTCAGTAGCTCCAAGAGACCAACCCCTAACCCAGGATGCCAGGCCTCCTCCAGCTAATCCCATCCTGTTGACGCCAGAGTCCTCAAAAGGCCAAATGTAAGGAAAGGCCACATTGCTGGGTGCGGTGGTGTACCCCTTTAAACCCAACCTGCTCTACGAGCATCCCCACCCCCCAAGAAGGAAAAGAAAAAGGCCACACTGCCCTTGGGAGCCCTCCATGCCTTAGGCAGCCTCGGATACAAGGCCAAGACAGAGTGACCTTGAAGGCTCCTCCTGCTTAGTTATCCAGAACAGTCCATGTGGTACTCAAACCTGTCCCCCAAGCCACATTCACCTGCCTTAGCCTCTCCTGAAGCATCGATCAGCTTAGCTGAATTCTCAGAAGCACAGACTCCATGGCCAGACCATCTGGGTTTAAATCCTAGCTTTTCTACCTTCCCTACTGTGTGACCTTAGGAAAGCTACTTAACTTCTCTGAGGTAGTTTCCATTTTTATGACTTGATTTTGCTTCCCATGATTGTTAGGAGGCTTGAGCAGGTTAATCCATTTGAAATGTTTAGAACAGAGTCTGCACATGGTAGGTACTCCATACATATCATATGGGTCGTCCCTGACCAAAGTGGGGCAGGATGCAGCCCCAGCCCAGACAACTGACCTTTCGGTTTTCTTTTCTCTGAAATGAGGCGGATACCTGGAAAAGCAGGCCTTAGAGATCTGAAGGGATGTACCACACTGCCCTCAGCCAGTCCCTCTCAGAAACCTGGGCCTTGTGTGGAGGCCTCGGCACTGGCTCCCTGTGGGAGTATTTCCCATCCAGTGCTTGGCAGCTTTCTACCCTGGTAATTATAGGGGCTCAAGAGCCTGGATCTGGGTGGCTATGGCCAGGAAGCCACAGCCTGGGGACCCAGCCCAGATGCACACACACACTCTCAGACCAACCCTGCCTTGTCCTTCAGGACCAAGCTGACCAACACATCTGCCCCCTTCTTAGCACCTCAGTTGCTGATTTAAAAGGTGGCCGAGCATCCCAACACATCTTCACTGGGTATGTTCTAATTCACATATGGGGAGCCTGCTTCTTCAACACCATCCTGCAAAGCTAGGCCATTAACATGCGGACAGTCGAGGGGTGATTTTTGGGCTGGGACCATGTTGGTAAGGAACTCCAGCCTGGAAGTCTTGGCCCCCTTAGGAAAACCCCTTCCTTCTCAAGAGACCTGCCACAGACCTCCAAGAGCCCTGAGGATGCCCCTCCTCATCAAACTCCTGCCAGGGTGGGTGGGACCAGCCACTGGCCTGTGGTTCTACTCTATCATTTGGGGCTGCCTTTCCTGGAACCAGGCTCAGCCTTAGCAATTTAGGGGCACTGCATAGCCACTCCTTTCCAGCTCAGCCACACAGCCCTGGCCTGGCCCGGCAACTCCCTAGATCACCAGGGGCCAGGGACAAGGTGGCCACAGCCTTATCTTGACCCTCAGAGGTGTGGGCGGTCTGACCATCAGAGGTGATATGAGGCCGAGGAGTGGGGCAGAGACCATAGGGAAGAGATAAGAGGCCTGAACTGTGTTGGCTTGAGCTCATACACCCTCAACTTTCTGTGTCCTGCACCAGTGGCCACAGGGCCTGGGGGACTTCTGCCTCCATATCTCAGAGGGACATGGGGCAATAGCCAAGGGCCAAGCAGGTTTGGGCTGAGTTGGCTTCCAACCTCCAGGGCTTTGCCTGGGTTCATATTGTCAACCCAAGTCTCCCCTCGACACTCACACCAGTTGTCCTCACATGCTTGACAGAAGCCACCCCCTTGCCCAGGCCCTCTCAGTCAAATCCTGATCCTTGCCTGGGAGGCTCACTCAGCAGCGACACAGAGACCACAGCTGGGTGCAGGGAGACCCGACCAAGGTCTGTCGCTGCGCTGAGGGCAGAGGGGAGATAAGAGACCAGAACTGTGTCCCCTGTACCCCCAGATCGGGCAGTGCCTTATCTTTGCCTGCTCACTCCCGCCTAGCCAACAGGAGAGGACTGGATTTCGAGCAGACCAGCTCTCTACTTCACAGGATCTCACTGCAGGGCCAGGGCTGCCTTATCCACAGGTGAGACAGGGAAAGCCACCACAGTGCCCTCCCGAATGCCCTCCTAAATGCCCAGAAGTGGCTCCACCTGGGGTGAGGTGATCCCCATTGTCTAGGCTGAAGGCTGACTGGACAGACAAGGGCAGGCTTGCCCCACTTCCTCTCATTTCCTTCCAGGAAATGCCAGCCCAGAGGTTCATTGTGCACCGTGGCCAGGATAAAAGGGCAGAATCCACCAAG